>ML804047.1:70423-85587 GCA_009831015.1 Picea engelmannii
CCCCACTTAAATGTTCAAGTACAAGATGATTCAAAATGAAAATGTCTCCTTGGTATATATAGGAGACTAGGAGGTTTAATGGCCTAAAGCTGACATAAATAAAATAACATTAATAATCTAAATTACAACTAATGGCCTAAAGCTGACATAAATAAAATAAGATTACTAATCTAATATGCCCCAATTAAGTGGTAATGAGCCAATATTAGGGCTTAACATATTTATCTTGGGCAACTGCTTTGCCTTTGGGCTGACTCCTGCCTCTGCCCCTATGACTTTGTTTACGGCTCAACTTCTCCTCAGCTTTTAGAGACAATTGGTAAGCATCCTCCACCATTCAAATGGTCGCCAAATTTAGTTCATCCTGGATTTCATACCTCACGCCATTCATATACCTGACCACCTTTTTGTCATTGCTTCCGTGATGACCTGCTCTGATATTTAACCTGTAAAATTCCTCAGTATACTCTTTCACTGTCATCAGCTTCTGTCTTAGGTTCTGCATCCTCTTGAACAAAGAAATTTGATAGTCCCTGGGAATGAATTTTGCCTTCATCTTTGCAATCATCCTGTCCTAGCTCTTAATATTCTGCTTGCCTTGGCAACGTCTGTCAGCTTGCAGTTCATCCCACCACAAGGCTGCATGTCCCTTTAATCTCGTGACAGCATGTCTGACCTTCTTGTCATCTTCGATATATTCATAATCGAAGTAAGTGTCAAGAGCTCTAATCTAGTCTAGCATCTCTTCCGCATCCAGACTCCCTTCATAAGCTGGAATGTCCATCTTTGTTTTCAAACTCATCTGAGTGATAGCCTTAATTAAACACTCATTGGCTACATCTTCTGCTGGGATTTCCTCTTCTTCATGTCTAGCATCATCCTCATCCTTGGATTCACTGATGTCTCCCGCATCAACATTTCGCCTTTGTCTTATCTCCATGTCTTCCATTCTGGCATGGAGATTTCGCATTCCTCTCTCCACGTCTGGATTCTGTACTGGCCTACCTCTTTCTCTGGACAATTCCCTTTCCTCCTCTGGATCGGGTGATTGTCTACCTCTTATCCTTGGCGGCATGGTGAATTCTCCTTTTTCTTTGCTATAGAAAGCAAATAAGCTTTTCTATGCTCTGATACCACTTGACGCAGGGCACGCGCCACCCAGGGGCACGTCCGCTCACAGGATCTTCTTCTTCTTGGCCCGAAGAACTCTAAGGTTCTTCTAATTCCCTATCGAGAAATCTGCTCCCCACAGTTCTCTCATGTGATCCCCCTTCCTTGATTTATCGGGGAATCGAAACTCGTGACTTCGCGAGTTCAAAGGTTGAACGCTGGGCTCTCGGATCCCCCGAGACCGGATAGTCAGTCAACTTGCTGACTTTTCCATGAGGGATTTCGCTACTCGCGACCTCGTTACTCGCGGTACCAAACTTTTGGTTCTTCGACCTCCGATACCCGAGACGTCGAGACTCCGATGCGTACATGTGACTTGACCCATCCACACCCATCACTTCTATCGGGACTCCTGCGCTATCATGATCTCACCACTTGCGACTTCACCCCTCGTGAGGTTGAATAACTTCCATGTCGGCTCCCGATACCTGAGACGTCGAGACTTGCGATCTCGCTACCTCGCGACTTCGCTTCTCGCAAGGTCGAATAAATTCTACGTCGACTCCCGAGGTCTGAGATGCCGAGACTCACGACCTCGTTCCCTCGCGACTTGGCAATTTCTGTGACCAAGTTCTCGAGCCTTTTCTCGCGAGGCTCCGATGCACGATCCCACGTGCGGATCCAACGGTCCTCCTACGACCTAGATTTGACGGCTGTCCTTCTCTCGCTACTCGCATCCTCGCGACTTTGAGCACCCAACACTTGGGCTCTCACCCTACGAACTCCCGAGTTCACGAGATCTCTCGATCTCCTCCACCTGTCCTCTCCAGATGGACGGCTCACAGCCTCTTGCCACTTCGCTGCTTCGTGATCTCGCATCTCGCAACTTTTAACGTCAAACACTTGGGCGTTCACTCTGTGAACTCCCGAGTTCGTGAGATCTCTCGATCTCTGACACCTGTCCTCTTCAGATGGATGGTTCACAGCCTCTCGCCACTTCGCCACCTCGCATCCTCGTGCCTCACGACCTTTAACACCAATTTCTCAACCCTTCCACTTACGAGCTCCCGAGATGCGAGGTGCCACCTGTCCACCTGCCGACTCCTATGGTCCCACACCATTCTCGAGTGTCGATATCCCTAGATGACGTCAGCTAGGCCCCACAACACGGAGCTCTCGCCTCCTCGCCACTCGTGAAGTTGAATGTCTCCCTCTTCCAAACTCCGATGCCCGAGTCTGCGAGATGAGAGAATCTCCTTACACGCGTCCTCCACAATGAACGACTCTGATCTTGAAGGGATATCGTGTCTCGCGATCTCGCTACTCTTGCTGCACAACTTTTGGGGCTTCAACTCGCGAGTCCCCGATACACGATACCACGTGTAGGTCTGACGGCTCCTGTGACTCTGAATCGACGACTCTGCCTCTCTTGAGCTTCAAACTTCTTCAGAATCTTCTCGCCATAACCTCCTTGCACCTCTACAAGATCTAACAATCCTCGAAACTTCACAGAATCTCCTCAGAGAATTTCGACTGTCCATTCTCCCTTTGAGAATCCTGCGAAATGAATAAGTGCCTTTCCACGAGGCTCCTTTGCCACTTCGCCAACCTGCGATGCTTCTTGCAACTTCAAGTCACACTTATCTACGTCGATCTCTAGCGACTCAGAGGCCTACCCTTCCTGATATTTTCATGTCTCAACTTCAAAGAGGTTCTCTGCACGCACTCTTTGCGGTAGTTCTCAAACACGTCTAAGTGTTGAGTCCTCTTGACTCTGCGCACACTTGCAGTAGCAGTCCCCCAAAGCTTCTACTTAGTTTCACGACTGAGACTCTCCTTAGCCTGTGCACTCCTTGCACGGCTTTAGCAACCCACTTTCACTTCTGAGTGCTTTGAGAAAAAAAGTTTACTCTCTGAGCCTTTTGTCAACGCACTCCTTGCAGACGACTTCAACTGCACTCCTTGCAGGAATCCTTGCTCAAAAAGAGAAACAATTGTAACTCACCCCACTCCCTCTCAGACTTCAATCTCGACACATGAAGTCATACACACAGCATGATAACAAATGCATAACAGGAAGAAATATTCATAAGCAGAGCATTCAACACACATACACAGAGAATAACACAACAACCATGAATCTGAATCAACTTCTTCTATTAATTCAAGATCTATACATGGATGTCTTCTACAACCCTCGGCTATTCTCCTATGCTCTCTTTGATTCTTGTTAATGTTACAATGATACAAATGAGGGTGTCTATATTCGGTTTTCCCTCTTTCTTCTAGAACTATCTAATATACGAATTCAATTCTATCTACCTGCAACTACTACTATAAATGCCTTTGTCTATCTCATACGAGAGCGTATGGCTCGAGGTCTGATTACATTTTTACCAAGGCACCTAAATTAAATGATCTCATTTATATTCAGCGCATCAACTTCAAGGGAAGATTTAAAAATTCAAAAACTTGCGCTGGACGTCTTCCAGCTGTCTTCTGCTTCCACGTTGGTTTTTCTTGTCATGAGGGATGCTCCTGCATCAATAATCATCCTTGGAACAAAAGTCCATACTATTTCTCTAAAAATTGTCTACCAGTTCTCAATAAAATGAGAAGATTGTAAATGAGGAAAATGTATAATCTACGTGTTTGGTCAGGGACACAACTCATAAATATTACAAGAGATAAAGCAATATTGCATAAATATACACTCTAGAAAAATAATATCTCCCACATTTGTTTGATTGATGTATGCTCATGCATTGTACTTAATTTATAGGTAAATATGCATGTAAATATGCTACCTCTCAAAATTTTCATCATCATCTAGTTGATTATTTTTTATTTTTCCTTTGGGATCTTTGGGAACACGTTTTATCTTTCTATCCAACTAGATATTATCCAATTAACCACATCTTGTACAGGTTCAAACTAAGAGCTTCTATAATGTGTCATAGGCCCTCCACTAGGGTTGATAGACCCCTCATTGAATTCCTAGTCATCCAATTAGTTTGGGTGGTTCTTCTCAATTCCAACAGAATATGACATGTCTTTTTTTGGAAGTTGCATTGAAAAACATGATCTGAGTTTGAGGGTTGCACCTCATAACATGGACTTCCTTCAACTGGGTTGTTGGTTTCGAGGGTTAATTCTTATGCAAAAATTGCATTGGAAGTTCACCTGGCCTTATCCCTTTTTGAGAGATTCCATTAGGGTGGGAAAGACTGAAGAAAGAATAGAACCTTGGTGGATTGATTTGTACTTAGTTGACCTCACTAGTGAGCCAAGGCTCCATTGGCATGACAAGCCTTTTCACTAGGTTCGATGGTTTTCCTTTGCCCGAGCATCGTTTCATAGTCATATTATTTTTCCTTCTTTATAACATTGTTGTTCATGACATTTTGACATAAATATTTACTTTTTGCAATCAATACAAATCCCAGACCAAAAATTGTTATTTTATGCATTCAACGTAAACTTTCCCAAAAATTATTTTTCAACGTTATGATATTTTTCAATACCTTCAAGTTGATAATAATGAATATCAAATAAATTCTAGATGCATGAAATATACACGAAAAAAAGCTATATTTTAGTTGAATTTTAACAAGTTTCCTCCTGGTTTTACATATAGAAACATGCAAGGGACTAGGCCTTGCTTAAAAATCATATTGATGTAGGACCCAATGTGAAACAATTATTAACAATATCCAAAAAATTTAGATTTTCTCAGGTTAAAGTTTGAAATTGACATCTTAGGATGAAATCTTGTCTACTAAAATTACAACACTCGGGAGAGATTTTGATACTATTGAAAGGAGAGTCACTAATGAATCCCCTTTCAGAAACATTCCCTGAGGGGATTCACTAGTAATATAAACTATTCCCTATTTATATATATGAACACTGTGTTAAATTTCATTGAGGGAGCCCCCTCTGGTTGGAAAGGCCAGTTTCTAGCCTAAAGTCTGGTTTGAAAAGGTTACCTTCAGAAATTTTCCTCATAGCGAGGAAAATTACCAAGTGATAAAAGAAGTGATTCTAAGGTAGTGCCAAATTTGTAGAATACAAAGCACACTATGTAGCATGAATCACCTAGCAACTGATGCATACCCCCTCCCCTCCTGGGGTTTGTGCGACCTCTTGGTATTGGATCTTCAAATATCTGAGTCGAATCGGCTCTTTGGGACCCTAATAGCCGTACAAATCATTTTACAAAGGCCCCTTTTTCTCTTAGGTGCAAGTCCTGTGAGACCTGCAGACTCCTTCTAAGCGCCTATTCTCTTTATGAAGATTCGAGCGATGGGTGCTAGATCCCTATGCTAGGCCCCTTCTTCTTCACATGACCACAGGCTATGACATCGGTCCAATCCTCTTCGCAACTCCACACTTCAGAAATTTTGTGAGAAACTTATTCCCTTCTTCCTGATCTCCGAATCGACGAATTTACCTAAGACCAGATCTACAGCTCATGTCTCTACCACAACCAATGGATGTGATGTGCTTCAGACTCTGGCCTTCAGGAGTTCCTCCCACTCTTCTCTCCTCTTTCTTCTAGAGTACCTTTCCTCTGAAACACGTGAATCTCTGCCCTGTGTCCTTCTGGATCCAATGGTCCAGATCCACTTCTCTCTTCGTGACTTCGTGAAGATTGCACTTTGCTCCACACAAAATATTTCGAAGTTATTTTCCCAGGAACTCTAAGATCTGCTGCCACGTCCCTCCTAACGATCAACGGTCAGGATCTACTCTGCTCTTTGGAGTTTTGACAGTTTCACTTGCTACTCACTTGGAAACTTCCAGAGTGCCTTGGCTCCAAAATTCCAGATCTGTGGCCACCTGTCTCTCTAGAATATGGACGGCCCCAACTGGATTCAGGAATTTGAGACTTCTACTATCCCACTCTCCTATGCTCTTTCAAATGATTTAAGGCATGTGCATTTACCTCTAGATCAGATGACTTTCGATCCTCCGCGCTCAGATCTAATGGCTAATATTTGTTCCTCCTCGATGCACACACTCCTCCTTCGCTTTGGACTCAATATAACCATCCAGATTCACTCCAACAACTAATCCAATGATAACTGTAACTCCTTCTCCATTGCGGTTGCGCTTTCCTTCTAGTGAAGGAATCTTCAATAAAATTCAAAGGATACGGCCTTTGATCTCCTCGAGTAGGGTTTTCTGCTTGGCCTTGCTTACACTCCACCTCTTGATATTGAAATAATTAAAGTGAAAAGGGTCTCAACCCTTTGTTTCTCCCGATGGTTTCTCGTACCCTCCTGGAAATCACACTCTTCATCTTGAACTTGAACTTGAAAATAAGTTCACTTGTGCATGATTTGCGCTTCTCTTCACACTTAACACTTCTCCCACAGTTTGAGACTTGGAATGTTCTAACCCTTCTGCACTCTTTGCAGAGACTGTATGTGCAATAACACTATTCATCCTGAGCTTTAGCTTGCTCGGATATTTAAGGGACTCAACCCTTCTGCATCCTTCAAAGGACTTATATGGTGCCCTCCTAGAAACTCGATGCTCTTCCTCCTGAGCCTTGAAAATAGGAACCCAATTTACCTCTAGTGAACTCCTTGCACACTTTGTGCATACTTTCACTTTAATCTCCTCTGAGTATTAACCTTGTGGTGTGCCCTCTTGGCAACCTTTCTCCCAAAACTTTGAATTAAAGTTCTCATGCACTTCTTGCACTTGACTGAGCCTTCAGACAACTTCAAACTTTCAACACTTCATTTAAATGTTGGCCTGGTGAACTCCTTTCACATGTCTTCCTCCTGCTTCCTGAACTCCTTCAGGTTCACTGATGCATCCTCTGCATCTGCTCAATTCACACTTGCAGAGCTCCTTTTTCCAGAGTGTTCAACAACTTTGGTTCCTTCAACCTCTCCCAACACTTCAGAATGTGTTGGTATTGTGCATTCTTTGCACCTTCTCGAGCACTCCCTCTTGATCCTTCCCTTCAGAGTGTTCAACAAATTCGAAGTATCTCTCCTTTTGTTTACCAGAGTGTTTAGTAACTCTAGGGTTTCTCTCCTTGAAAATTCTCTCTTCCTCTGAACTCGAAACATAGTTCCTTTTATGCACACTTGCACCTGCTCGATGCACACCTGGCAGATCTCTACAGAGCCTTCAATAACTCTGTGCCATACTTACTTCTGTGCAAAATTTCCTCCAGGGTATTCAATAACCCTGTCTCTCTGTGCCTCCTTTGCACAATCTCTCTTCCAGAGTATTTAGGAACTATGAGGATATCCTTGAGTATGTAAATGGTCTGGTGTGCCCTCCTGGCACATTCTTCTCTGACTCGAAAGAGTTCATATACACACTCCTTGCATTGACTACAAAGTTTCAAGACTTTGTCGTGCACTCCTTGAACTTAGCCTAAAGAACCCAGAACAACTCAACAAACCCTCAAACATGTAGAAAATTCTATCCTTACCCTATAGATGAAATCTAACACATACCTAAAGCATATATTCATAACCACACACAGATAACATTCATCAAATACATAAATACACACATAATACTCATAGGCAGGAAAAACTGCTCTTTGTATTAATTTGAATGTCTATTTAGAATGTGTACAAAATCTTAGTCTGCAACTGAGTCCCTACTCTTCTCTCCTCTCTTGAGATCTCTACTCGCTCATCTCTTCTCATCCTAGATTCTTATCAATTTTGATACAATGATATTTCTACAAAAGAGGGGATCCTCGAGCTCTCCCTCCAACTCACCTAACTCTCATTAATTACATTGAATTTCATTCAATGGCCATCTAGTCCGAATCAGATCTAGACCCCATCAGCCTATCAACCATTAAAGGAGACCTTATCTACAGCATGTGCAAAGGCATGGATTTGGATCTTCCATCCTTACAACAGTTAATTGAATTAATTTTACATTTGAAATTTAAAAATGAGGGAGAAATGAGAAGGTTGGCACCTCTCCAATTCTTGAATGCGCTTTGATGAGATGGAATGCTGGCACACTATTGAGGTGGAGTGATTCTCTCGCATCATACTCCACTAATGGGAAAATCATGAGCTCCTTCTCATGACCTCCTCTGCTCTGCTATTGAAATCCCCCTGGATCCCAAACTCTCCTTTGGAGTTGTCCTCCTGATCCTCTACTTTGCTACTGCTACTGCTTCCCTGCTAGTCTTGCAGGTCCTCTTCTGTTCAACTTCCACCTGCTAACAACTTCTTTTGCTAACCTCCACTTTATCTCTCTGATCTTCTCAATCACTCTTTCCAGTTGATCCACTAGCTGGATCCTTGTTTGCAGATTGCTTTGCTGCATCTCCTCATGCTGAGTAAAGGGTAGATCAACCTGATCTCCCATGCTATTTTCTTCTTCCGCGGCCTCGACTTTCCACTTCCTTGCAGAATCAGACTTTGCATTCTCCTTAATGGTCTTCTATATAGCCATATCCTCTCACAGCTCAACTTCTTCCAGTTCTACTGCTAGTACACTCCCATCTTCCTCCAACTATTCCCTAGAATGGTATGCTCCTCCACATGTTTCCAAATTGACCTCTTGGATATGCCTACGATGCATATTTACCCTTCTCTCCAGGGATTCCATTTCTTTGTATAGATTAACAAAGTCCATGTTGTCTGCTTCCTCTTCTGCTGCAGGCTTCACTGCTGCAGTTGTCTTCTAATCAACTTCCTGGCTGAAAATTTTGAGCCATTCCTCTAAATTATCTTCTTCTTATGCTATTGCTTGGGAAGATTCTAATGTCTTCTCTTTGTCCTATATGACGGTCACACCTGGTTGTCTTTCTGCTGCAACAACATCACCTATGCTAGCCTCTACTTAACTTCCTTGTAGGAATATTTTGATTCCTCCAATGATCAAAATGCATCTACGATCCTCCTCTATCAACACTCCTTGTTGATATGAACTCTCAGCTGAGTTCATGAGAATTTTAGATAGTCTCCTCTCCTCTCCCTTTCCCACCTGACAATCTGGGGTTTCTTCCCTAATCTCCTGACAGTATATGAGATCAACTGATCTCATCTCATTGCCCGCCTAGAAATTTGATAGCTTATCACTTCCCTCCTGGAAGTTCAGGAGACCCTCCATTGATCTCATCGCATTTCCCACCTGACAACCTATAAATTTCCTCTTCCCTCCTGGTAGTTTATGAGATCACCAAATGATCTCTTTTCCTCCTCATTGAGGCTTTCTCCAACCTTTGGCTTGCAAATGCAAACCTGCTCCTCCTTACCACTGAGGTTTTTATCATGCCTCAACCACCTTCTCACTACCTGTCACTTCCTTCTGGTCAAAAATTTCTGAACATGCCACTTTTCTTTTTGCTTCAGAGGCCATTCGTACCTCCAGTGTACCTTCGCCTCATGCTGCATATTCAATGCTAGCCTCTCGATTTTTCCTCGTATTTCATTGATCTCCTTTTCCATCTTTGCTTTGATTTTTTGCTGGTAGTATTCTCTTCGATCACACTTATGGCCTTCAATATCCATTCTCCTGTTACTTCAACCCACCTGGATGTATACCATCTATTTCACACCTTGCAAGAATCTTTACAGAGAATCACACTTTGTCTGTTCTTCCCATTTTCCTGCTGTCCACAAGCAAAATCAAGCTCTTGATACTACTTGATGTTGTGAGGATGTCTTCTCTTTATTTTTCCTACTGTCTATAGGTGAAAATTTAAGCTATGATACCACTTGATGCAACCCCCCTCTCTTCCTGGGGGTTGCGCAACCTCCCGGTCTTGGATCTTCAAATATCCGAGTCAAATCGGCTCTTTGGGACCCTACTAGCCCCACAAATCATTTTACACATGCCCCTTTTTCTCTTAGGTGCAGGTCCTATGAGGCCCGCGGGCTCCTGCTAAGCCCTTGTTCTCTTTCTGAAAATTTGAGTGACGAGCACTAGCTCCCTATTCTAGGCCCCTTCTTCTTCACATGACCATGGGATATAACCTTGGGCCAATACTCTTCGCAACTCCATGCTTTGGAGCTTTTGCGAGAAACTTATTCCATTCTTCCAAATCTTCGAATAGACGAATTTACCCAGGACCAGATCTACGGTCCACTTCTCTCCCACAACCAATGAATGTGATCTACTTAAGAATCCGACCTTGGGGATTTCCTCCCACTCGAAACACGTGGATCTCCACCACGTGTTCTTCTGGATCCAACGGTCCAGATCCACTTCTCTCTTCGCGACTTCACAAAGATTGCACTTTTCTCCATGCAAAATATTCTAAATCTATTTCCCACGAACTCTTAGATATTCTTCCACATCCCTCCTGACGATCAATGATCAAGATCTACTCCTCTCTTCAGAGTTTCAGTAGTTTCACTCGCTACTCACCTAGAATTTTCTAGAGTGCCTTGGATCCAGACTTCCAGATCTGCTGCCACTTGTCTCTCTAGACGATGGACAACCCTGAATGGCTTTGGGACTTTGATACTTCTGCTATGCTGCTCTCATGTGATATTTCAAAAGATTTAATCCCTATGCATTTACCTCTGGATCAGATGACACTCGATCCTCCACGCTCAGATCCAATGGCTAGGATTTGTTCCTCCTTGATGCGCACACTCCTCCTTCACTCTGGACTCAATCTAACTGTCCATATTCACTCCGACAGCTAATCCAACGATAATTGTAGCTCCTTCTCCATTGCGGTTGCGATTTCTTTCTAGTGAAGTAATCTTCGATAAATTTCAAAGGCTACAACCTTTGATCTCCTCAAGTAGATCTGTCTGCTTGGCTTTGCTCGTGCTCAACCTCTAGAGATTGAAATGATTAAAGTTCAAAGGTATTGACTCTTTGTTTCTCACAATGGTTTCTCGTAAACTCATGGCACTCACTCTCTTCCT
This sequence comes from Picea engelmannii, assembly GCA_009831015.1. NCBI lineage: Eukaryota > Viridiplantae > Streptophyta > Pinopsida > Pinales > Pinaceae > Picea > Picea engelmannii. The sequence goes on from ML804047.1 coordinate 81,418, forward strand.
CCTGAACTTGAACTTGAAAATAAGTTCACTTACACATGCTTTGCGCTTCTCTGCACACTTAGAACTTCTCCCACAGTCTGAGACTTGGACTATTCTCATCCTTCTGCACTCTTTGCAGAGACTCTGTGCACAATGAAACTATTCCTCCTGAGCTTTAGCTTGCTCGAATATCTAAGAGACTCGACCCTTATTCATCCTTCAAAGGACTTATATGGTGCCCTCCTGGAAACTCAATGCTCTTCCTCCTCAGACTTGTAAAGAGAAACCCACTTTACCTCTGGCACACTCCTTGCGCTCTCTGTGCAGACTTTCACTCAACTCTCCTCCGATTCTTAAACTTATGGTGTGCCCTCTCGGCAACCTTTCTACCAGAACTTTGAAAGTTCTCACACACTCTTTGTGCTCGACTGATCCTTTAGACGACTTCAAAATTTCAACACTTCATCTAAGTGTTGGCCTGGTGCACTCCTTGCACATGTCTTCCTCCTGCTTCCTGAAATCCTTCAGGTTCACTGATGCATCCTTTTCATCCACTCAATGCACACTTGCATAGCTCCTTTTACGAGAGTGTTCAAAAACTCTGGTTCCTTCAACCTCTCCCAACACTTCATAATGTGTTGGTCCTGTGCATTCTTTGCACCTGCTCGAGCACTCCCTGCCGAGCCTTTACTTTAGAGTGTTCAATAACTCTGAAGTATCTCTCATGTTTGTTTACTAGAGTGTTTAGTAACTCTGGGGTGTCTCTCCTTGACACTTCTCTCTTCCTCTGAACTCCAAACAAATTTCATTTTATTCACACTTGCACCTGCTTGATGTCCTCTTGGAAGAGCTCTACAAATCCTTCAATAACTATGTGCCACGCCTACTTCTGCATATACTTTCCTCCATGTTATTTAGTAACCCTGTCTCTCTGTGCCTCCTCTTCACAATCTCTCCTCCAGAGTATTCAATAACTCTGAGGATCTCCTTGAGTCTGTAAATGGTCTAGTGTGCCCTCCTAGCACATTCTTCTCTGACTCGAAAGAGTTCAGATACACACTCCTTGCGTTGGCTACAATGATTTAAGACTCTGTCATGCACTCCTTTCACTTAGCCTAAAGAACCTAGAATAACTCAACAAACCCTAAAAAAGATAGCCAATTCTATCCTTACCCTGCAAATTAAATCTAACACATACACCTACAACATATATTCATAACCACACATAGATAATATTCATCAAATACATAAACACACACATAATACTCATAGGCAGGAAAAACTATTCTTTGTATTAATATGAATGTCTATTTACAATGTGTACAAAATCTCGAACCGCAATTGAGTCTCAACTCTTCTCTCCTCTCTTGAGCTCTCTACTCTCTCATCTCTTCTCATCCTAGCTTCTTATGATTTTTGATACAATGATATTTCTACAAAAGAGGGGCTCCTCGAGCTCTCCCTCCAACACACCTAACTCTCATTAATTACATTGAATTTCATTCAATGTCCATGTAGTCTGAATCAGATCTAGATCCCATAAGCCTGTTAGCCATTGAAGGCGAGCTTATCTACAACCTGTACAAAGGCATCGATTTGGATCTTCCATACTTGCAACAGTTAATTGGATTAATTTTACATTTGAAATTTAAAAATGAGGGCAAAATGAAAGGGTTGACGCGTCTTCCCACCTTGAATACACTTTGATGAGCTGGAATGCTGGTGCGCTGCTGAGGTGGAGCAATGCTCCTACATCAACACCACAACTTGTCAATGAAGATTCCCCTGAAACAAGACTTATTGTTGATCTTGAAAGTATTTCCAACATCTCTTGGGAGACATGCAGTACCAAAGAATGTGTTTCGTTATCTCTGGACAACCACAAACTAAGAAAAGAGCATCAATGAGCTTTCTTGTAGCTGGATGAGCTACAGATGGTAGCCCCTAGTAAATAATGAGCCATGCAAAAAATTGTATTTTGTAGATGAGGGGAAGAGACAAAACACTGTGCACCCTAAAAATCCACCTATCTTCAAGATTATAGGCAGTCCTTTGAGAATTTGAGATTTCAAAGTTGTTTATTCTAGCTCTGGGAGCCAAGAAGAAACACATAAATAAAATTGTTGCAGATCTAGCAATGTTGAGGTTTGTATGGCCATGTAGGTCAAGCTGATGGAGAGACCTGGCAGTCCAAGTGTATCATTGCATAAATATACAAAAAACTACAAATATACAAGCGTATAACAACTAGTTCCTAATTATAAACCCTGCACTCCTAAAGCAAACCAAAAGAAACACATTAATTGTACACGTGACTTCGCTGAAGACCTCTACAACTCCGAAATTCTAGTTCTCCTTTTGAGTAGTCTCGAAGTTCTCTCCACCGCAGAATTATCGGTCATGGAAACTTCTTATATACGCATTCAAGCTCCAATAATGCTCAAACTAACTCAAAACCCTCTCATAAGAGCTCCAATTCACAATTAACAGTAAACCCCCTCTTATGGTCACCTCTAACCTATAAAATCCCTAAATAAACCTTATGGTCTCTAATATTTATCAGGACCACAAACTAAAACCCCACATCATGGGCTCTAATATTCCTCAGGTCGACTACTAAAACCCCACCTCATGGGCTCCAATATTCCTTAGGCCCACCTCATGGTCGGCTCCACAAATGCACCTCAGTCACAAATACACTTCATTCATGCACCTCAATCAAAGAGGAAACACAAATGCAAACAAAAAACACAAATGAAAAAAAAAATCACAGAAGAAACCCTCCCAGGGGCCATACCCTCCACCTACGAGTCACAAACGGTTCAACTAACATTGGTCCTCTACCATTGCAACCCTAACCATGCACACCTCTACACTACACCACTCCCTGCACATTCCCCACTTGCACAAAGGATGTCCCGCCTTGCTGAATTACAATCGATCCCGACCGTATTTTCCCACTCCCCGCTAGTCTTCATATTCATGAATTGCAATGTTTTTTAGAAACGATATCAAATGTACTGAATTCTGGTTTATCAATATGCATGTGTCCCACTGGTGTATTGTGAAAGTGGTGTGGTACTTTGTGTCTGCGTGGCACAATAACGTGTGTTTCCACAAGTGAACCTAGGTCATGGCACAAATATTAGAGAAAATGTATAATATGAGGGTGGGGGCATGGGGAAATATTATAGAAAATGTATAAGGGTTGGGGTGGAGGGAAATATTAGAGAAAATGTATATTATACATTTTCTCTATTATTTCCTAGGGTGGGGGTGGGGAGAGGAAATATTAGAGAAAATGTTTATTATAAATTTTCTCTAATATTTCCCCCCACCTCCACCCTTAAATATTCCCCCCCCACCCTAGGAAATAATAGAGAAAATGTATAATATACATTTTCTCTAATATTCCCCTTCACCCACACTGAGGGTGGGGTGAGGGTGGGGATGGATGAGGGTGCCTAATATTCCCCTCCACCCCCACCCTATATGAGGGTGGGGGTAGATGAGGGTGTCTAATATTTCCCCCTACCCCCACCTTGGGTGTATGAGGGTGTCTAATATTTCCCCCCACCTCCACCCTCATATATGAGGGTGCGGGTCGGGGGAAATATTAGAGAAAACTCACATTTCCATAGTCACAATACAACAATCAACAACAAATACTTTACTCTCATGTGCTAATCTACATCTACAATAGATTACTCTCACATTTCTCTCATCACAATCCCGGGCCCTCCCTCGAAGGATTCAAGCCTAGTCCGACTCTGATATCATATTGAGAAATGTGAGAGGCAGAGTAGATATTATTACACAAAACCAAAATTATGTTGAGAGCTCTATTACAATCAAATAGAGTATATATAAATACAAAAATCTCTAAATAGAAGAACTACTTTGATTTTACTATCTACTTGGTTGAACAAAAATCCCAACCTCACACCAATATAGGAAGCATGTATTTAGAAAAAATCTCTCAAATCCAACTAGCTCTCAACAACCTCCTAAAAGCTAGGAATAGACTCCTTCTCATAGACACTAAAACTCTACCTACTAATAAATAATAATCTTAATAATTAAATATGAAAAGAGTCAAATAAAACAAGTAAAAATTATATATTTCAAATAATATAATTAATATATATATATATATATATATATATATATATATATATATATATATATATA
>ML804047.1:85637-101482 GCA_009831015.1 Picea engelmannii
ACTCTTTTGGCTCTCTAAACTTATTATATTTAATGTTCGAATTGTGTTTTATTATCGAGTTTGATGTTCACATTATGTTTTATTATTCTGTATTCTGTACAACTTGGCTTAGTATGTTATGTTGTTACATACATAACGTTACTTAAAAAAAAATTGTTAAATTACACTTTTAGATTTATTCTTTGCCTAAACAATTGTTATATACATAACGTTACATTAAAAATATATTAAATTACGCTTTTAGAATTATTCTTTCCCTAAACAAAACTCCAATTTGGTGACAATTCAATCGCTTCATCCAAACTTTTTACAACAATCTATTTCTCTTTTCTTTTTTTCTCGAGATCGACTGTAACAGTCTGTTTCTCGACATCTACTGCCAAAACCGTTTTTCAAGTTCTGCAGATCAATACACCTACTACATCTACTGCCAAAACCGTTTTTCAAGTTCTGCAGATCAATACACCTACTAGCATAACAGTTTTAGCAGTAACACTCATAGTTTAAATGACCGTTATATTCATATAATCACAAAAACACAAAAACAAAATTTTAAAGAATTTCAAATAATTACTTATTTTCTTAAGATCAGATAGACCAATTCTATCTTAATAGACATTAATAATTTTCATCTTCATTATATTAAATTATAAATACACATTTTTTTTATCTTATTTTCTCTTTCTTACATATATAATTTTAATTTTAAATATTTTTTTTTCATATAACAATAAGCAATTGGAAGACACAACTGTTTTCTGCGATAACATAGAAAGTACTCTTCATTCATTATGAATGACTTTGATCGGTACAATGTGAAATATGTACATACGCAGAATGTTACCCACAGTTCACTGTTACCGGAGTTTACCGTTGAAATATGTACCTACTCATGATGTTACCCCAGTTTACAGTTGAAATTTGTACATACTCATGATGTTATCCCACAGTTCACCGTTTCAAACTGCTCAAACGCAAATGGCATGGTAGGTATATTCTCTTCTCCTTGCACAGGTTGGGGCGACATCCACACATGATTTTTGTCGCTCACTTTGCTACGAATAATGAACTATTTATATATTGTTGTTACATGTATATATATCATCTCCCTCTCGTTCTCAGTCATCCAAATTATGAAAGAATGGCTTCTTCTGAAAAGACACAGTGAGGTATGCAGTGTTGTAAGTTATTGCTTATTTTTCGTTTTTCATGCAACAACAAATTGTCTAAGCCCGTGGTATTGGAATTCCAATGTGTGTTTATGCAGGCTTAATTTGAATCGCTTTAGCGTTTTCTTTTGCAGATTATTTTGAACACGAACAACAAGGAGGTGGGTGTGACCTACCCTTTCAATCAACCGATGAAGATCCGTTGGAGCTTCCACTGGAGAACAAAGTTTGTTTCCAATGGCGGCGTGAGAAGAACAAGTTTCAACAACTTGTTTTGTGCGCATGCCGAGACTCAAATTATTGTTTTCACAAGCGTTGTTACACAAAACAAACAGGGTATGGGCGGGGTTGGGAAGATTCGTTACTCCATAAAAACAAATTTTAAGTCTTTATTATCCATTTTCCCTGAACCCATTCATATTTAGCAAGATTGCATTATTTTGTAACTACTCTCCTATCCCTTTTCGGTGAACCTTTTCATCTTGAGCAAGCTTGCTTTATTTTTTCACTTCGTCTCCATATTTCTTCAATTTGGATTGATTTCATGGAGGCATATATGGAGTTGAAGGAAAGCATATATAGAGTTGAATGCATACACTGCTTCTCCAAAGATATATATGGGGTTAAATATATATGTAATGGATAAACATATATAGTAGAGGTAGGCCTAATAAAGGAGTTACATATGGAATTTTAGAACTCAATCCATCATATAGAATGTTACAATATTATGTTCGTGAGAAGGACACCATAATCCAACATTACCACTCTGTCATATCTAATCTTGCAACTTCACAAATATGACCCCAAGGGGGCTTATTATTTTCTTGGGAGGGACACCATAATCCAACATTATCACTCAATCCATTATATAGAGTGATGTGACCCCAAGTGGGGGTATATATGGGGTTAAATCGTATATGATAGGATCTTAGAGACTCATATACGAGGTTAAATGTATATGCAATAGTGATCAACCTAATAAAAGAGTCACATATGCAATGTATTAATATGTATATATAGAGATCATCCAATGATTATTAAAAAACATGGATTTGGATATATGAATGTATTAAGATATTTGAAAGAAGTTCTCCATTCTTTAAGAAATTGTTGTATAACTCATCTATCTTATCTATTTGGGAGTTGTACTCCAAACTCACATATTGTATACATAGTGTATACTCTAATTTATTGTGTTCCTTTAAATATTTAGTATATAACCTTTGGTATGTCATGTTTTTGGGAGGGACATCATCATCTCTTGAAATGACGATATCATAAAATACAAATTCCTTTTACATCAATAATATTTAAATATATCAAATTTTCAATAAATGGACATGCAAAGTTAATATAAAACTATATTTAAATTTAAATAAATTTGATAATTAAATTACCATGTAGATGCAAATTCTATTTTTTAATAAAGACTATAAGTGTTTTGAAAAACATAACAATAATCTTATTTCGTCATAATGAGTATGCCTTTTATAAATATAAACACGTAAATATATACAATCACTATTACATTTAGATCTTTTAGCAACTTTTTTGGGACTCTCGATTATGTCTTTTATAAATATAAACACTTGAATATATACAATCACTACTATATTTAAATATTCTATATTTAAATATTTTAGCAACCTTTTTTGGGCACTCTCTTATGTACATACTTAAAAAAAAAAACATCATGACCTTTTTCATGTCTTTAATTAACATTTTTCAATTTTTTTTTCTTATTTCTGTTTTTTTTGGGTTGTTTTACTTAATTTAGCATCTTATTTGCGTTCCTTATGCTTCATATTGGAGATAATATTAATATCTCCAAGCGTCCTTATAACATTTCTTTTGAGTTTTATTTTGACATTTATTGCAACTTTTTTATATCCTTAATGATTGTTTTTATGTAGGGAACAAAGATTGGGGATCACATTGGGGTTCAAGGTTGGTGTGAGGATTTGCTAGGTTAAGTGAGTAAGTATGTAGGTTAGATTGGTTTGATTATAGGATTAGGTGAGGTAGGTTAGGTTGGTTTATGGGTTAGTGAGATATGTAGATTAAGTATATTAGTGGAGTAGGTAGGTTAAGTGGGTTAATATGATAATTTAGGTGGGTTAATGGTTTAGTTAAATGTTTTACTTAGACATATTGTGTGTAGTTATGTATTTTATTTACTTATTAATAATTTTTAATGTTTTTTCTTTTATTATTATTTTAAAGTGTAAGTTGTTAAGTTCATCAATTTTATGTTAATTGAAAAATAATGTATAGATTATATATTTCAACAAAATCTTTTCTATTGTATTTTTTGGTTGTTTAATTTATCATTATACTCTTAGTGGCTTATATGTTGGTATCAAATCATGTTGTGTTTCTAACTTAAAATAAAATTTAGGAACTCACATGATATCATTATTGATCAAAATCTTCTCCCATATCTTCATCTTTCTCGGAAAGAACTTCTCTAAATTTCCTCCCACCTACTCCAACACTCCTCTCTAGTATCTTTTAATTATTTTAGGTAAGTTTCATGTCCATCTCTCAAGTTTCTATCAATGTTTCTTCTCTCTTGATTATTTTAGATTTCCTTTCCCACACTCTCTCACTGTGTTAATTCTCTCCATCCACTTACAAGTCTACAACCAACCCAACATTCTCTTCATTCTTAGATCTATGGATCCATTACTGTGCTTCTACCAAGGTGCCTCCCTTTTTTTCAATATATGGAAATCTATTAGATGTCTCCTCTCTCATTGTCACACACCCAAACATAGTTTCTCCACTTGCTTTTCACACAGATTTTTGAGCTAACCCATGAGGAATTCCTAAACCTCCTTAAGCATAATCATGCATCAATTCAAGCCTACATTATTCAAATTTATAACCTCTTGTGGAAAAAGATGCAGATTCTACTCCACAATCCTGTTTTAGCTACCCCTCATGCTACACCCATCTCTCTCCTCCTTGATTTTTCCTCTCCAAAACTCATGAAGGACTATTGGCCTCTTGAATAATGGACATTCATACTTCCACCTCATTCAATCATACATGGGGGATTCACTTTTTGAACAATATCCTATCACATCCATTCGTAAAGGGTCTTTGTAGAATGAAATGAATACAGATTATTATCAAAAGATGCTTAACACAAAATAACAGATATACAGTAAAATTGGTTTCTATTCAATAAGGAAATAAGCTGAAACTGTAAAATGTAGTGGAAACAAGCTTGCTGGAATGGTGGTGGATTATCTCTGAGAAGAGATGGGACGACTGCGCTTATTTGCAAGAAGATAATTAAAATGAGGCTCTGAAGACATTTTTACAATAAAAAGGAATGTCAAAAACCCTAGACATCCAAAAAACCTAACCCTAGGAGATGAAGTGCCAAAAGTCGTGTGGGCCCTATTTGGGTAAGTTACTACATCAACTTCACGAGGTCGTAACTTTTGAATATGATATTCATTTTAGGCGCATGATAGCCCATTGGAAAGGTCTATCCAAGGACTATGGCGAGCCCTAAAAAATCTTGTTTAGGGCCTCAAAATGGCCTCGCAAGTCAGGGACCCAAAAACTAGGGAATACACTGCCAAACTAGAAAACTGCCAAAATGATCCAGTTGGAATAGGTGGGAGGCCAATGAAATCCATCTGGATCAATCCTCCCCCCTTAGTAAGCAATGGTATCCATTTCATTAAGTTACCCCATCAGATGAGGAAATTTCTGCTGAATTTGGCCTTGGGTGAGCCACCTGCCTTTGTGCAGAAGCTGCCATACTTTGGCAGCTCGATAAAGTTGGATCCTTTGCTGGCAACTACCCTTGATCCGTTTGTCTAGAATATGGTCATTGGATGACTGTTGTATGAAGTCGTGGTTGATATCTATTGGTGTCAGTTGTTCTTATATCTCTAAGGTGTCCAATAATTGTGGGAAATATGGTTGAAGGATATCCACGTTGAACACTGGGTACAAGGTAGGGAAAGGAGGAATGTTGAGCTTGAAAGAATTATCACCCCACAACATTGGTGATGGTGTACGACCCATAACAAAGTGGGAAAGCTTCCTATGAGGTCCTGTAAGGTGCTCTTTCTACAAGTGCAACCAAACTTTGTCGCCCACCCGAAACTTATGTGGCAACCGATGTTGATGATGGTGCTACTTGTACTTGTCATTGGACTTCTGTAGGATATATTGAACTTGTTGGCAGATGTGTTGGATCCGCTCAATGAACCAGGTGGCTATGTCAACTTCAATTGGAGCAAGAGATGAGTCAGCCGAGGTGACCTCAAGGGGTAGTGCAACATCTATGGGACCCAATGGATGGAATCCCAACCTCACCTAAAAAGGGTTGTGGTCAGTTGAGCTATGCAGGGTTTGGTTGTAGATATGTTGAACATAGGGGAGAATCACATCCCATGTGTGAGGGTGCTTGGAATTATACATGCACAGAATATGCATGATCATTCAAATTACGACCTCAGTTTGGCCATCTATGTGGGGGTGGAAGGCCGTGGATTTGGTGAGCTCGGTGTCTAGCAGTGACCAGAGGCTTGACCAGAATGTGCCGAGAAATCAACTGTCCTAATCTGAGACAATGGTTTGTGGGATTCCAAAATGTACCTAGACTCATTCAAAGAATATCTTGGCAGTGGACTTTGCTGTGATGTTGTACTTATAGGTGGCCATAATCACCATATTAGAAAAGCGATCCACAACCACAAAAATCCAGTCATTTCCCCTCTTGGTGGACGAGAGGCTCGAAATGTAGTCCATTGAGATGGATTCCCATGGCCTGTCAGGAGTAGGAAGAGGGGTGTACATGCCCTGATTCTTAGTGTTCGGTTTGGCAATTGCACAAGCAGTGTAGGACCTGATATACTTGACGACCTCTTGTCGAAGTTTTGACTAGTAGAAATGTTTCTACAACATTGCCACTATCTTTTCGACGCCGAAGTGTCCTTCCACCTGACTTTAGTGGGCTTCCTAGATCATATTCGCTCGCTCGCTGATGGAACATAGATATGGCCCAGACGACAACTACGTTTGCGCCCAACATTTTGTAGGTGGTAGCGAAGTCTGGGTCTGTCCCATAGAGTTGGGGCCATCCAAAGGTATCATGGATGTAAGAGTTTAGCACCATGGTGAGTGCCATGACTAGAGGTTTTATGAGGGAATCAATGATGTGGTTGGTGCTTCTTGTTTGATACTTAATGTTGAGGTGGAATTTCTACAAGTATGTGGACCACTTGTGATGGTGGTCATTCTGAAATTTTCCTTGTGTCTACATGAACTACAGTGGCTTATGATCAGTGTGGATGACTGTCTCCTTCCCAAGAATTTAATTTCTTCACTGGCGCCAGCCTTTCACAATGGAGTACATTTCTTTATCCTAAGTAGGGTACTTACAGACAACATCTGATAGTGTCTAACTATGATAGGCCACAGGGTGGCTGTTATGTGTGAGAACAGTGCCCACAACATAGTCTGAAGCATCTGTCTTGATCTCAAAGGGCTGCTACAGGTCTAGTAGTGAAAGTATTGGGGCTGAGCACAAGTGCTGCTTCAAATCATCGAACTCTTGTTGTTGGGACCAACCCCACACAAATGTCACCTTACCACCACCACTAGTTACCTGGGTGAGGGTCCATGCAATATGGGAGAATCCCAAGATGAACCTGTGATAGAAATTGGCAAGGCCGAAGAATCTATGAAGCTCAGTGAGTGTGGTTGGGGATGTCCAGTCATGGATGACTTGGATTTTGGATGGATACACATGTACACCATGATGATCAACGATGTAGCCCAGGTAATGAACCCTTTCCATGCTGAAGGAGCCTTTTTCCAAGTTGGCATAGAATTGGTGTTGTCGCAGGGTGGGTAGAACCTGTTGAATATGATGCAAGTGTTCTGCCCAAGTCTTGTTGTAAATGAGGATGTCATCCAGATATACCACTACAAAAGTATTGGTGAATGGTCCCAGGATATCATGCATCATCCTCATGAAAGTGGTTGGAGCATTTTTGAAACCAAAGTGCATGACTAACCATTCAAAAATACCTTCCTTTGAAATGAAGGCAGTCTTACACACATCTATATGTTCTATTGGGACCTAGTGGTAGCCAGAATTTAGATCAATCTTACTGAAGTATTTGGCCCCCGTGAGTTGATCAAGGAGGTCGTCGATTCGGGGAATCAGGTACCAATTTCTGATTGTGATTTTATTCATGTCTCGATAATCAATGCAAAGTCGCCAGGTTCCATCTTTCTTCTATACCAACATGACTGGGCTCCCGCAAGGTGATGATATGGGACATATGATCCCCTTGTGGAGCAGTTCTTGGATCTGTCACTTGATCTCCTCATTATCTAACAAAGAGTAGTGGTAGACTGGCCCATTGGCTAGCGATGCATTAGGGGTCAGATCAATGGGGTGCTTGACCTGACAGTGCAGAGGTACCCCGATAGGTGAGGAGAAGATATCTGAGTATTCTTCCATGACATTATCCACTTTCTTCTGTTGTGTGGAGAGGTTGATCACAAAGACCCTGGATGTGGCTGTGATCTTTAGCTCATTCTGAGAGCGAATCATGAAGAAGAAAAATTTCCTTTTCTAAGATATGACCTTTCTAAATTGCTTGACATAGATCAAGGAAATAGCATTGGGTGGGACTGCCTCAGGTATCTTGCATAATTTCTTGTTCAAAGTAATAATAACATTGCGAGGCCTAGATTGATATACAACATGACATTTCCATAAATATGGTTGGCCCAAAATATCATTACAAACTTCGAGAGGGGAAACATCACACAATACCTCATCCTTGAAGGGCTTGATGTCGTATGAAAAGTGACATTGTTGGCTGACACAAATGCCGCATACTTGGCGGAGCCATCCGATGGTGTAGGGCTGCGGGTGAGGCGTTGTTGGTAGAGCGAGTTGCTTGAAAACCTCTACTGAGATGAGGTTCTTCTGGCTACAAATATCAACGATGAAGTGCAGCGAGGTACCCTTCACCTACATCTGTGAATGAAAAGGTGCTCGCATTCCTATGGATTGTCTGGTTCACCGGGCTGGAGCTTGGTGGTAGCAATGGTAGTAGTGGGTTTTACGTCAATGATCTGTCTCCCCATCTCTAGTTCTGACTCAGAGTTGGAACCTGCATCTGATTTAGAGACTTTCACCTCATCCACCAGTGACTGCTTCGAGTGACAATTAACAGTGTTATGCCAGGGGCTCTTAGGGAAGTCGCACCACTTCCCGATATCTTTCTTTGTATTTATGGTGTCCTTCTTTGCTTGTGGCCTGGACTGGTTGTCTTGAGGCTGTCATTATTTTCTCTGTCCTTTGTTCTGTGAGTTTGGGCCACCGTTTCCCGGATTTTGCTGTGAGGGGTTCCCAGGCCCAAATTGTTGTGTCTTTTGTTTGAGCTTCTGCTCGATTTTGATGACATATCGGTAGGTCGCGCCCAAGGATGAGATGTAAAGAAAATCCATTTCAACCTAGATGTATCTATGAATATTTCCGCGATACTTGAGCACCAGATGTCACAAAGAATATTTGATACCCAACTTGGTGCGCAAGGTATGGAAGATATTTGTGAACTCGGGCAAAACTTGGTCTCTTTCTAGATGCAACGTGATCCATTTTGTGTACAGGTCGTCATAACTTCCAACAGGGTAGTATTGTTCCATAATAGCATTCTTGAAGGACTCCCAGGTCACTGCGATTGTATATACTGAGGGTTCTTCTATTTCCTTTTGCTCAAAAAAAGTTTCCAACCAATATTTGACATGGGGGATGACTTTAAGCAGCATAAAAGTAATATTTTCTCTATTCGAGAAGTTATGGACAAAGAAATACCCTTCTAACAGATTCAACCATTTGTCTACCACATTTGTGTCTATCTAAACTTCAAATATAGGAACATAGAAGTTGATTTGTACCTTGAAGGGGGCGGTGCCTCTGTTTCAGGAAGATGCGTCACCTGTTGGTAGCCACCGAAGGATTTGCGTAAAACTATCCATCATCTTGTTCCTCTGTTGTGTGAGGGATTCCTCGAGAAACATTTTGAAGGGATCTCCTATCCCGTCGTATTTCTTTTCTTCTAACATGAGAGGTCGTTTGAGCATGCGAGATATTTTGTCCTCAAGAGAAACAAGCTCGAGACCAAATTCTTTGTACCCTGCCATCGTTGGGGACATGCATTAAGAACGACAAGGAGTAGATCGATTTGATACCTCTGATCTAGAATATATTTGCAGAATGAAATGAATATAGATTATTATCAAAATATTCTTAACACAGAATAACAGATATACTGTAAAACTGGTTTCTATTCAATAAGGAAATAAGCTGAAACTGCAATATGTAGCGGAAACATGCTTTCTAGAATGGTGGCGACTTATCTCTAAGAAGATATGGGATGCCTGCTCTCATTCGCAAGAAGATCATTATAATGAGGCTCTAAAGGCCTTTTTACAATAAAAATGAATGTCAAAAACCTTATACATCCAAAAAACCTAACCCTAGGAGATGAAGCACCAAAAGTCACGTGGGCCCCGTTTGGGTAACTTAGTACATCAAATTCCCAGGGTCATAACTCTTGCATACGATCTCCATTTTAGGCGCACGATATCCCATTGGAAATATCTATCCGAGGAATGTGGCGATCCTTAAAAAATGTTGTTTAGGGCCTCAAAACGACGCCGCAAGTCAGGGACCCAAAAACTAGGGAATAAACTGCGAAACTAGAAAATTGCCAAAATGAGCCAGCTAGAATAGGTGGGAGGCCACCAAAATCCATTTGTAACAATCCTCCCACCTTAGGAAGAAATGTTCTCCATTGTGTTGATTTCCCCCATCAAATGAGGAAATTTTTGTTGAATTTGGCCCTGGGTGAGCCACTTGTCTTGGTGCAGGAGCTGCCCTGCTTTGATAACTCAATAAAGCTAGATCCTTTGCTGGCGAGTGCCATTGATTTGTTTGTTCAAAATTTGATCATTAGATGCTTGTTGTATGAAGTTGGGGTTGAGATATATTGGTGTCATATGTTCTACTATCTTTGAGGTGTCCAATAATGGTGGGAAATACGCTCGAAGGATATCCATGTTGAACACTGGGTGCAAGCCAAGGAAAGGAGGAATGTTGAGCTCGAAATAATTATCACCCACAACCTTGGTGATAGTGTGTGGCCCATAACAGAGTGGGCCAAGATTTTTATGGGGTCCTATAAGTCTTTCTTTCTACAAGTGCAACCAAACTTTTTCGCCCACCTGAAACTTATGTGGCACTCGGTGTTGATCATGGTGCTGCTTGTACTTGTCATTCGAATTTTGTAGGATATCCTGAGCATTTTGGCAGATGTGCTGGATCCGCTCAATGAACCGGTTGGCTTTGTCAACTTCAATTGGAGCAGGAGATGAGTTGGCAGAGGTGACCGCAAGGGGTAGTGCAACATCTATGGGACCTAATGGTTGGAATCCAAACCCCACCAGAAAGGGGTTGTGGCCGGTCGAGCTATGCAGGGCTCAGTTGTAGTTATGTTGAACAAAGGGGGGACTCTCATCCCATGTGAGAGGTTTTTTGGGATTATACATGCACAGAATATGCACGATCATTCAAGTTATGACCTAGGTTTGGCCATCTTTGTGGGGGTGGAAGGTCGTGGATTTGATGAGCTTGGTGTCCAACAGTGATCAGAGGCTTGACCAAAATGTGCTGAGAAATCGACTGTCCCGATCTGAGACAATGCTTTGTGGGATTCCAAAATGTACCCAAACTCATTCAAAGAAGAGATTGCCAGTGGCCTCTGTTGTGATTCTCTACTTGCAGGTGTCCAGAATCGCCATCTTAGAAAAGTTATCCACAACCAAAAAAAGTAGTCATTTCTCTGATTGGTGGACATGAGGGCCGAAATGTAGTCCATTCAGATGGATTCCCATGGCTTGTTAGGAGTAGGAAGATGGGTGTATATGCCTTGTTTCTTAGTGGCTGGTTTGGAAATTGTGCAAACAGTGCATGAACTGATATACTTGTTGAACTCTTATCAAAGTTTCGGCCAGTAGAAATGTTTCTAAAACATTGCCACTCTCTTTTCAATGCCAAAGTGTCCTGCCACCCGACTGTACTGGGATTCTTAGAT
The DNA here is from genome assembly GCA_009831015.1 of Picea engelmannii. Classification (NCBI taxonomy): domain Eukaryota; kingdom Viridiplantae; phylum Streptophyta; class Pinopsida; order Pinales; family Pinaceae; genus Picea; species Picea engelmannii. The sequence goes on from ML804047.1 coordinate 96,955, forward strand.
CAACTTATCTCGCTTGCTTGATGGAACACAGATATGGCCCATACGAAACATGAGGCCATCCTGAATATGAAAATCAACGACAACTACATTTGTGCCCAACATTTGTAGGTGGTGGCGAAGTTTGGGTCTATCTCATAGAGTTGAGGCCATCCATAGGTCTCATGGCCACAAGAGTCTAGCACCGTGGTGAGTGTCGCGACTAAAGGTCTGCTGAGGAAATCAATGACGCGGTTGATGATTCACATTTTATACTTGATGTTGAGGTGGAATTGATGCAAGTGCATGGACCACTTCTGATGGCAGGCATTCTGCAATTTTCCTTGTGTCTACATGAACTTTAGTGGCTTATGATCAGTGTGGATGACTGTCTCCTTTTCAAGAATGTAATGTCTTCATTGGAGGCAGCCTTGCACAATGGAGTACATTTATTTTTCATAAGTAGGATACTTATGGATAACATCTGATAGTGTCTCACTATGATAGGCCATAGGGTGGCTGTGTTGAGTGAGAATGATGCCCACAACATAGTGTGAAGCATCTGTCTCGATCTCAAAGGGTGTTGTAGGTCCAATAGTGAAAGTATTGGGGCTAAGCACAATCATTGATTCAAATCATCATACGCTTGTTGTTGGGACTGGACCCACACAAATTTATCCCTACCACCACCCTTGGTTACTTGGCTAAGGTCCCATGCAATATGGGAGAATCCCAACATGAACTTGTGATAGAAATTGGCAAGGACGAAAAAGATCTAAAGCTCAGTGAGTATGGTTGGGGATGTCCAGTCACAAATGACTTGGATTTTGGTTGGATCAACATGTACACCATGCTGATCAACGATGTATCCTAGGTAATGACCCTTGTCCATGCCAAAGGAGCATTTTTCCAAGTTGGAGTAGAATTGGTGTTGTCGCAGGGTGTGTAGAACATGTCGAATATGTTGAAAGTGTTCTTCCCAAGTATTGTTGTAAATGAGGATGTCATCCAGATACACCACTACACATTATTGGTGAATGGTCACATGATATCATCCATCATCCTCATGAAAGTGGCTAGAGCATTTTTCAAACCAAAGGGCATGACCAACCATTCAAAAATACCTTCCTTTGACTTGAAGGCGATCTTCCATACATCTGTCTGTTCTATCGGGAATTGGTGGTAGGAAGAATTCAGATCAATCTTACTGAAGTATTTGGCCCTTGTGAGATGATCAAGGAGGTCGTCGATTCGGGGAATCGGGTACCCATTTCTGACTGTGATTTTATTCAGGGCCTGATAATCAATGTAGAGTCATCAGGTTCCATATTTCTTCTGTACCAACAAGATTGGGCTCCCACAAGGTAATGATCTGGGATGAATGTACCCCTTGTGAAGCAATTCTTGGATCTTCTGCTTGATCTCCTCATTTTCTAATAGAGAGCGATGGTAGACTCCCCAATTGGGCAACGTTTGGTTGGGGGTCAGATTGATGGGGTGCTTAACCTGAGAGTGCAGAGGTACCCCGATAGGTGAGGACAAGATATCTGAGTATTCTTCCATGACCTTATCCACTTACTTCTGCTGTGTGGAGAGGTAAGCCGCAAAGACCCTGGATATGTCTGTAATATTTAGCTCATTCTGATAGAGAATCATGAAGAAGACAAACTTCCCTGTGTGAGAGATGACCTTTTTGCATTACTTGGAAGAGATCAAGGAAATATCACTGGGTGGGACTGCCTCGGGTATCCTGTAGAATTTCTTGTTCAAAGTAATAATAACACTACAATACCTAGACTCATATACATCATGAAGTTTCCATAAATATGGTTGGCCCAAAAGAACATTAAAAACTTTGAGAGGGGAAACATCACACAATACCTCGTCTTTGAAGGGCTTGATGTCGTATGACATGGGACATTGTTGGCTAACGTGGATGTCGCTTCCTTGGTGGATCCATATGATGGTGTAGGGATGCAGATGCGGCATTGTTGGCAGGGCGATTCACTTGAAAAACTCTGATAATATGATGTTTTTCTAGCTACTACGATCAAGGATGAAGTGTAGCGAGGCACCCTTCACCCACATCTGTGAATGAAAAAAGTGCCCACCTCCCTCTGGCTTGTCTGGTTCACCGGGCTGGAGCTTGGTGGTAGCAACAATAGTACTAGGTTCTGCGTCAATGATCCGTCTCCCCTTTTATGGTTCCAACTCAGAGTCAAAAGCCGCATCTGATTAAGAGGCTTTCACCTCCGCCACCAGTGACGACTTAGAGTAGAAATCAACAGTGTTATGCCAGGGGCTCTTATGGAAGTCACACCACTTCTTGATATCTATCTTTGTCTTTCTGGTGTCCTTCTTTGCGTTAGCTACAGTGTTTCAAGAATCTGTCATGCACTCCTTTCACTTAGCCTAAAGAACCTAGAATAACTCAACAAACCCTCAAAAAGATAGCAAATTCTATCCTTACCCTCCAAATGAAATCTAACACATACACCTACAACATATATTCATAACCACACATAGATAACATTCATCAAATACATAAACACACACAGAATACTCATAGGCAGGAAAAACTGCTCTTTGTATTAATATGAATGTCTATTTACAATGTGTACACAATCTCCAACTGCAATTGAGTCTCGACTCTTCTCTCCTCTCTTGAGCTCTCTGCTCGCTCATCTCTTCTCATCCTAGCTTCTTATGATTTTTGATACTATGAGATTTCTACAAAAGAGGGGCTCCACGAGCTCTCCCTCCAACTCACCTAACTCTCATTAATTACATTGAATTTCATTCAATGTCCATCTAGTCTAAATCAGATCTAGATCCCATAAGCTTGTTAGCCATTGAAGGTGAATTTATCTACAACTTGTACAAAGGCATCGATTTGGCTCTTCCATCCTTACAACAGTTAATTGGATTAATTTTACATTTGAAATTTAAAAATGAGGGTAAAATGAAAGGGTTGGCGCGTCTCCCCTCCTTGAATACGCTTTGATGAGCTGGAATGCTGGTGCACTGCTGAGGTGGAGCAATGCTCCTGCATCAACAACACAACTTGTCAATGAAGATTCCCCTGAAACAAGACTCATTGTTGATCTTCAAAGTATTTCCAACATTTCTTGGTAGACATCCAGTACCAAAGAATGTGTTTCGTTATCTCTGGACAACCACAAACTAAGAAAAGAGCATCAATGGGATTTATCATAGCCAGATGAGCTACAGACGATAACCCCTAGTAAATAATGAGCCATGCAAAAACTTGTATTTTGTAGATGAGGGGAAGAGACAAAACACTGTGCACCCTAAAAATCCATGTATCTTCGAGATTAGAGGCAATCCTTTGAGAATTTGAGATTTCAAAGTTGTTTATTCTAGCTCTGGGAGCCAAGAAGAAAGACATAAATAACATTGTTGCAGATCTAGCAATGTTGAGGTTTGTATGTCCATGTAGGTCATGCTGATGGAGAGACCTAGCAGTCCAAGTGTATCATTGCATAAATATACAAAAAACTGCAAATATACAAGCTTATAACAACTAATTCCTAATTAGAAACCCTGCACTCCTAAAGCAAACCAAAAGAAACACATTAATCGTACATGTGACTTTGCTGAAGACCTTTGCAACTCCAAAATCCTAGTTCTCCTTTTGGGTAGTCTCGAAGTTCTCTCCATCGCAGATTTATCGGTCGTGGAAACTTCTTATATACACATTCAAGCTCCAATAATGCTCAAATTAAATCAAAACCCTCTCATAAGAGCTCCAATTCGCAATTAACAGTAAACCCCCTCCTATGGTCGCCTCTAACCTATAAAATCCCTAAATAAACCTCATGGTCTCTAATATTTATCATGCCCACAAACTAAAACCCCACCTCATGGGCTCCAATATTTCTCAGGTCGACTACTAAAACCCCACCACATGGGCTCCAATATTCCTTAGGTCCACCTCATGGTTGGCTCCACAAATGCACCTCAGTCACAAATGCACTTCATTCATGCACCTCTATCAAAGAGGAAACACAAATGCAAACAAAAAACACAAATGAAAACCAAAAACACAGAAGAAACCCTCCTAGGGGCTACACCCTCCACCTACGAGTCACAAACAGTTCAACCAACAATGGTCCTCTACCATTGCAACCCTAACCATGCACACCTCTACACTGCACCACTCCCTGTACACTCCCCACTTGCAGAAACAATGTCCTGCCTCGTCGAATTACAATCGATCCCGACTATATTTTCCCACTCTGCGCTAGTCTGCATATTCATGAATTGCAATGTTTTTTACAAACGATATCAAATGTACTGAATTCTAGTTTATCAATATGCATGTGTCCCACTGGTATATTATGAACGCGGTGTAGTACTTTGTGTCTGCGTGGCACAATAACATATGTTTCCACAAGTGAACCTAGGTCATGGCACAAATATTAGAGAAAATGTATAATCTGAGGGTGGGGGCATGGGGAAATATTAGAGAAAATGTATAAGGGTGGGGGTGGAGGGAAATATTAGAGAAAATGTATATTATACATTTTCT
>ML804047.1:101502-112967 GCA_009831015.1 Picea engelmannii
TAATATTTCCCCCCACCTCCACCCTTAAATATTCCCCCCCACCCTAGGAAATAATAGAGAAAATGTATAATATACATTTTCTTTAATATCCCCCTTTACCCCCACCCTCATATGTGAGGGTGGGGGTGAGGGTGGCGATGGATGAGGGTGTCATATACACTATGATACCTAGACTCATATACATCATGACGTTTCCATAAATATGGTTGGCCCAAAAGAACATTAAAAACTTTGAGAGGGGAAACATCACACAATACCTCGTCTTTGAAGGGCTTGATGTTGTATGACATGGGACATTGTTAGCTAACATAGATGTCGCTTCCTTGGTGGAGCCATATGATGGTGTAGGGATGCGGGTGCACCATTGTCAGCAGGGCGAGTCGCTTGAAAAACTCTGATAATATGATGTTCTTCTAGCTACTACGATCAAGGATGAAGTGTAGCAAGGTACTCTTCACCCACATCTGTGAATGAAAAAAGTGCTCGCCTCCCTCTAGCTTGTCTGGTTCACCGGGCTGGAGCTTGGTGGTAGCAACAGTAGTACTAGGTTCTGCTTCAATGATCCGTCTCCCCTTTTATGGTTCCAACTCAGAGTTAGAACCCGCATCTGATTCAAAGGCTTTCACCTCAGCCACCAGTGACGACTTAGAGCGGAAATCAACAGTGTTATGCCAGGGGCTCTTATGGAAGTCACACCACTTCTCGATATCTATCTTTGTCTTTCTAGTGTCCTTAATTGCGTTAGCTACAGTGTTTCAAGACTCTGTCATGCACTCCTTTCACTTAGCCTAAAGAACCTAGAATAACTCAACAAACCCTCAAAAAGATAGCCAATTTTATCCTTACCCTGCAAATGAAATCTAACACATACACCTACAACATATATTCATAACCACACATAGATAACATTCATCAAATACATAAACACACATAGAATACTCATAGGCAGGAAAAACTGCTCTTTGTATTAATATGAATGTCTATTTACAATGTGTACAAAATCTCCAACTGTAATTGAGTCTCGACTCTTCTCTCCTCTCTTGAGCTCTCTGCTCGCTCATCTCTTCTCATCCTAGCTTCTTATGATTTTTGATACTATGAGATTTCTACAAAAGAGGGGCTCCTCGAGCTCTCCCTCCAACTCACCTAACTCTCATTAATTACATTGAATTTCATTCAATGTCCATCTAGTCCGAATCAGATCTAGATCCCATAAGCCTGTTAGCCATTGAAGGCGACCTTATCTACAACCTGTACAAAGGCATCGATTTGGATCTTCCATCTTTACAATAGTTAATTGGATTAATTTTACATTTGAAATTTAAAAATGAGGGCAAAATGAAAGGGTTGGCGTGTCTCCCCTCCTTGAATACGTCTTAATGAGCTGGAATGCTGGTGTGCTGTTGAGGTGGAGCAAAGCTCCTGCATCAACAACACAACTTGTCAATGAAGATTCCCTTGAAACAAGACTCATTGTTGATCTTCAAAGTATTTCCAACATCTCTTGGTAGACATGCAGTACCAAAGAATGCGTTTCGTTATCTCTGGACAACCACAAACTAAGAAAATAACATCAATGAGATTTCTCATAGCCAGATGAGCTACAGATGGTAGCCCCTATTAAATAATGAGCCATGCAAAAACTTGTATTTTGTAGACGAGGGGAAGAGACAAAACACTGTGCACCCTAAAAATCCACATATCTTCGAGATTAGAGGCAGTCCTTTGAGAATTTGAGATTTCAAAGTTGTTTATTCTAGCTCTGGGAGCCAAGAAGAAACACATAAATAAAATTGTTGCAGATCTAGCAATGTTGAGGTTTGTATGGCCATGTAGGTCAAGCTGATGGAGCGACCTAGCAGTCCAAGTGTATCATTGCATAAATATACAAAAAACTGCAAACATAAAAGCTTATAACAACTAGTTCCTAATTAGAAACCCTGCACTCCTAAAGCAAACCAAAAGAAACACATTAATCGTACATGTGACTTCGCTGAAGACCTTTGCAACTCCGAAATCCTAGTTCTCCTTTTGAGTAGTCTCGAAGTTCTCTCCATCGTAGATTTATCGGTCGTGGAAACTTTTTATATACGCATTCAAGCTCCAATAATGCTCAAATTAACTCAAAACCCTCTCATAAGAGCTCCAATTCGTAATTAACAGTAAACCCCCTCCTATGGTTGCCTCTAACGTATAAAATCCCTAAATAAACCTCATGGTCTCTAATATTTATCAGGCCCACAAACTAAAACCCCACCTCATGGGCTCCAATATTCCTCAGGCCGACTACTAAAACCCCACCACATGGGCTCCAATATTCCTTAGGCCCACCACATGGTTTTCTCCACAAATTCACCTCAGTCACAAATGCACTTCATTCATGCACTTCTATCAAAGAGGAAACACAAATGCAAACACAAAACACAAATGAAAACAAAAAACACAGAAGAAACCCTCCTAGGGGCTACACCCTCCACCTACGAGTCACAAACAATTCAACCAACATTGGTCCTCTACCATTGCAACCCTAACCATGCACACCTCTACATTGCACCACTCCCTGCACACTCCCCACTTGCACAAACGATGTCCTGCCTCGCCGAATTACAACCGATCCCGACTGTATTTTCCCACTCCGCGCTAGTCTGCATATTCATGAATTGCAATGTTTTTTTACAAACGATATCAAATGTACTGAATTCTGGTTTATCAATATGCATGTGTCCTGTTGGTGTATTGTGAACGCGGTGTGGTACTTTGTGTCTGCATGGCACGATAACGTATGTTTCCACAAGTGAACCTAGGTCATGGCACAAATATTAGAGAAAATGTATAATATGAGGGTGGGGGCATGGGGAAATATTAGAGAAAATGTATAAGGGTTGGGGTGGAGGGAAATATTAGAGAAAATGTATATTATACATTTTCTCTATTATTTCCTAGGGTGGGGGTGGGAGGGGAAATATTAGAGAAAATGTTTATTATAAATTTTCTCTAATATTTCCCTCCACCTCCACCCTTAAATATCCCCCCCCACCCTAAGAAATAATAGAGAAAATGTATAATATTTACATTTTCTCTAATATTCCCCTTCACCCCCACTGAGGGTGGAAGTGAGGGTGGGGATGGATGAGGGTGTCTAATATTCCCCTTCACCCCCACCCCAACCCTATATGAGGGTGGGGGTAGATGAGGGTGTCTAATATTCCCCCCTACCCCCACCTTGGGTGGATGAGGGTGTCTAATATTTCCCCCCACCTCCACCCTCATATATGAGGGTGTGGGTCGGGGGAAATATTAGAGAAAACTCACATTTCCATAGTCACAATACCACAATCAACAACAAATACTTTACTCTCATGTGCTAATCTATATCTACAATAGATTACTCTCACATTTCTCTCATCATAATCCCGGGCCCTCCCTCGAAGGATTCAAGCCTAGTCCGACTCTGATATCATATTGAGAAATGTGAGAGGGAGAGTAGAGATTATTACACAAAACCAAAATTATGTTGAGAGCTCTATTACAATCAAATAGAGTATATATAAACACAAAAGTCTCTAAATAGAAGAACTACTTTGATTTTACTATCTACTTGGTTGAGCAAATATCTCAACCTCACACCAATATAGGAAGCATCTATTTAGAGAAAATATCTCAAATCCAACTAGGCCTCAACAACCTCCTAAAAGCTAGAAATATACTTCTTCTCATAGACACTAAAACTCTACCTACTAATGACTAATAATCTTAATAATTAAATATTAACAGACTCAAATAAAACAAGTAAAAATTATTTATTCCAAATAATATAATTAACTTTTATATATATATATATATATATATATATATATATATATATATATATATATATATATATAATTTTTTTATAATTTTCAATTTATTTTGATAAGTTGATAAATAATTTTTTAAAACTGTTTATTTATTTTGATGACTCCAGGAAGAAGAGATTCATAAAACTACATAATTATATATCATATATCTTTAACGGAAGATATTTTAAAGACCACGAATTATAAGTTTGCAGATTTTGTTCTATCTATCATCTCTGTTTATATTGTTTTATATGTTTGTGGACTCTTTGATTTTCACTCTAAACTTATTATATTTAATGTTCGAATTACACTTTTAGAATTATTGCCTAAACAATTGTTATATGTTAAATTACACTTTTAGAATTATTCTTTACCTAAACAAAAATCCAATTTGGTGACAATTCAATCGCTTCATCCAAACTTTTTATAACAATCTATTTCTCTTCTTTTTTTTCTCGAGATCTACTGCCAAAACCGTTTTTCAAGTTCTGCAAATCAATACACCTACGAGCATAACAGTTTTCGCAGTAATATTCGTAGTTCAAATGACCCTGGTTTTTATATAGTTGGTATGTCAAAGAGTCATTGCCCTTTTGGTGATAAGAACATATAATAAATGTGTGATTCTGTTTTCTTGCACAACCATTGTGAATTTAATATTTTCATTATGATTATTTATGTTTTCAAAAAATCTTTTTAAATTCTATGTTATGTGTGGCCAAATCACATTAGCCACAAGTCATATCCACTTTTTAGGTTTTAATAGAAATGAATTCTTATCTTTTAAAGTTTTCCATGTATAGATATTGGATGGAATAAGGGAAGTTCCAATGTGATTCTTTCAATTTGTTCATTAATGACTTGTCAAAAGCTATATGGATTAATTATCTCCATAACATCATTATATTATATTAGAAATCTCATTATGATTTTTTATTTCATAAAAGGCTTATCAAAACAATATGTGAATTATAATTTTAATATTTATTAACTTTCCAATTATATTTATGAAATATATATGAAAAATCAAATTAAAATTTTATAATGCAAATAAAAATAAAATATAAGAAAAAAACAACAAGTTGCTCATATTTTTGAACCAAAAGTTGGATAACCACCATAAACTAGTGATTTTTCCATAAATACACTTTACAAATAAAAATAAAATATAAGAAAAAAACAATAAATTGTTCATATTTTTGAACCAAAAATTGGATAACCACCATAAACTAGTGATTTTTCTATAAATACACTTTAAAAAAAAAAAAAAAAAAATTCTCATATTTTTAACCAAAAGTTGGATAACCACCATAAACTAATGATTTTTCCATATATACACTTTACTTCTTGAGTGAGAAGTATTGATAAACTAAAATTAAAAAAAGTTCAATAGAAATGGTTTAAAAAATAGATTTGTTAACCGTGTGATTTTTCTTAAGTGCACTTTACTAGTTGTGTGGCAAGTATTATTGATAAGCTAAAATTTAAAAAAGTCCAACACAAATGATTTATAAAATAAATTTGTTAATTGTCATAAAAATTTAAAAATTTAAAAAATTATCAAATAAAGCATTTATTAAAAAACCAAATAAACCCGTTTTAATTTCTAATATTTTTTTTAAATATCATTTATAAAATATATTATTTTTTAAATAATAACATATATATAAACCCATTTTAGCTTATAATATATAAATTTTGGTATTCAAAATATAAATCAAAATTTAAAATAATAAAATTTGATAATTTGTTTTATTGTTTTAATTATGTTTAATATTTTTTTAATATTTGTTATTTTAATTTGATTTATATTGAAAATATCATCAAATCAAAATTTAAGGAGAAAATGTGGTGTGATCAAAATTTAGAGAAAAAAATAAACTTAAGGTATTATAAAGATGTAATCAATCCTAATCTAGAAGATCAAAATTATCTATCTTTTTGACAAGTGTAAAGAAAAAAATAAGCATTGGTAAGATGAAAACAAATTCTCAAGAGTTCCATAGTGAAAATGGGAGTTGGTCAATTCCTAAAACACAGTGAAATGAAAGAGTGTGTCACCTTTGTGACACTAAAAAGGTTGAAGATGAAAAATAGTTTCTCTTAGATTCTCACACTACCAACCTATTTTCAAAATATTAGATTTTTTTTTCAAAATATTTTTAACACTATCAACCTTTCTAACCTCTTAACTCAACAAAACTAAGGTAATCTTGAGATCAAATAGAGATCAAATAGACCAATTCTATATTAATAGACATTAATAATCTTCATCTTTTTCATCGTATTAAATTATAAATACACATTTTTATCTTATTTTCTCTTTCTTACATATGTACAATGTGAAATAAGGACTCTTCATTCATTATTGATCGGTACAATGTGAAATATGTACATACGCAGAATGTTACCCACAGTTCACTGTTACCGGAGTTTAGCGTTGAAATATGTACCTACTCATGATGTTACCCCACAGTTCACCGTTTCAAACTGCTCAAACGCAAATGGCATGGTAGGTATATTCTCTTCTCCTTGCACAGGTTGGGGCCACATCCACACATGATTTTTGTCGCTCACATTGCTACGAATAATGAACTATTTATATATTGTTGTTACATGTATATATATCATCTCCCTCTCGTTCTCAGTCATCCAAATTATGAAAGAATGGCTTCTTCTGAAAAGAAAAGACACAGTGAGGTATACAGTGTTGTAAGTTATTGCTTATTTTTCGTTTTTCATGCAACAACAAATTGTCTAAGCCCGTGGTATTGGAATTCCAATGCGTATTTATGCAGGCTTAATTTGAATCGCTTTAGCGTTTTCTTTTGCAGATTATTTTGAACACGAACACGAAGGAGGTGGGTGTGACCTACCCTTTCAATCAACCGATGAAGATCCGTTGGAGTTTCCACTGGAGAACAAAGTTTGTTTCCAATGGCGGCGTGACAAGAGCAAGTTTCAACAACTTGTTTTGTGCGCATGCGGAGACTCAAATTATTGTTTTCACAAGTGTCGTTAAGGGTATGGACGGGGTTGGGAAGATTCGTTACTCCATAAAAATAATTTTTAAGTCTTTATTATCCATTTTCCGTGAATCCATTCAGATATAGCAAGATTTCTTTATTTTGTAACTTCTCTACTATCCATTTTACTTCGTCTCCATATTTCTTCAATTTGGATTGATTTCATGGAGGTATATATGGAGTTGAATGCATATGCTGTTTTCCCAAAGATATATATGGGGTTAAATATATATGTAATAGGTAAATATATTTCGTCTCCATATTTCTTCAATTTGGATTGATTTCATGGAGGCATATATGGAGTTGAATGTATATGTTGTTCCCCCAAAGATATATATGGGGTTAAATATATATATAATGGGTAAACATATATAGTAGCGGTAGGCCTAATAAAAGAGTCACATATAGAATTTTAGAACTCGATCCATCATATAGAATGTTACAATATTATGTTCCATCATAATCCAACACTACCACTCAATCCGTCATATCTAATGTTGCAACTTGACTCATATGATCCCAAGGGGGGCATATTATTTTCTTGGGAGGGACACCATAATCCAACATCATCACTCAATCCATCATATAGAGTGATGTGACCCCAAGTGGGGGTATATATGGGGTTAAACTATATTATAGGACTCTAAAGGCCCATATATGAGGTTAAATGTATATGCAATAGTGATCAACCTAATAAAGGGGTTACATATGCAATGTATGAATATGTATATATAGAGATCATCCTATCATTATTGAAGAACATGGATTTGGATATATGAATGTATTGAGGTATTTGAAGGAGCTTCTCATATTCTTTAAGAAATTATTGTGTAACTCATCTATCTTATCTATTTGAGAATTGTGCTCCACACTCACATATTGTGTACATGGTATATACTCTAATTTATTGTGTTATTTTAAATATTTAATATACAACATTTGGTATGTCATGTTTTTGGAAAGGACACCATCATCTCTTGAAATGAGGATATCACAAAATATAAGTATCTTTTGCATCAATAATCTTTAAATATATCAAATTCTCAATGAATGACACACAATGCTAATACCACATTATATGTAAAATTATATTTAAATTTAAATAAATTTCATAATTCTTGAAATTACCATGTAAATGCAAATTCTATATTTTAATAAAGACTATAATTGTTTGGAAAAACATAACAATAATCTTATTTCGTCATAATGAGTATGAGTTTTATAAATATATACAATCACTACTCCATTTACATCTTTTAGCAACCTTTTTTGGGCACTCCCGATTATGTGTTTTATAAATAAAAACACTTAAATATATACAATAACTACTATATTTAAATCTTTTAGCAACCTTTTGTGGGCACTCTCTTATGTACATACTAAAAAAACATCGTGGCCTTTTTCATGTCTTTAATTAAGATTTTTCATTTTATTTTTTGTATTTCTATTTTTTTGGGTTGTTTTACTGAATTTAGCATCTTATTTACGCTTCATATCGAAGATAATATTAGTATCTCCAATCGTCCTTATAACATTCTTTGAGTTTTCTTTTGGTATTTATTGCAACTTTTTTATGTCTTTAATTATTTGTTTTTATGTAGGGAACAAAGATTAGGGATTACATTAGGGTTCAAGGTTGATGTAAGGACTTGGTAGGTTAAGTGAGTAAGTATGTAGGTTAGATTGGTTAGATTATAGGATCAGGTAAGGTAGGTTAGGTTGGTTTGTGGGTTAGTGAGATATGTAGATTAAGTGTATTAGTGGAGTAGGTAAATTAAGTGGGTCAATATGATAGTTTAGGTGGGTTAATAGTTTAGTTAAATGTATAATACATATTGTGTGTAGTTATGTATTGTATTTACTTATTAATAATTTTTAATGTTTTTTTCTTTTATTATTATTTTAAAGTGTAAGTTGTTAAGTTTTTACTAAAGACAAGTCAATTTTAATGGCACCTAATTTTGTAAACAATTATATATGTTAATTGCAAAATAATGTATAGATTATATATTTCAACAAAATCTCTTCTATTGTTTTTTGTTGTTGTTTAATTTATCACTATACCCTTAGTGGTTTATATGTTGGTATCAAATCATGTTGTGTTTCTAACCTAAAATAAAATTTAGGAACTCATATGATATCATCATTGATCAAAATCTTCTCCAAGTTCAATTTTACTTCTTCCATATTTTCTGCACATTAAACACTCCATATATTCATCTTTCTCGGAAAGAACTTCTCTAAATTTCCTAGCACCTACTCCAACTCTCCTCTCTAATACATTTTACTTATTTTAGGTTAGTTTCATGTCCATTCTCTAAATTTCCTAGCACCTACTCCAACTCTCCTCTCTAATATATTTTACTTATTTTAGGTTAGTTTCATGTCCATCACCTAATTTTGTAAATAATTATATATGTTAATTGCAAAATAATGTATAGATTGTATATTTCAACAAAATCTCTTCTATTGTTTTTTTTGTTGTTTAATTTATCACTATACCCTTAGTGGCTTATATGTTGGTATCAAATCATGTTGTGTTTCTAACCTAAAATAAAATTTAGGAACTCATAAGATATCATCATTGATCAAAATCTTCTCCAAGTTCAATTTTACTTCTTCCATATTTTCTGCACATTAGACACTCCATATATTCATCTTTCTCGGAAAGAACTTCTCTAAATTTCCTAGAACCTACTCCAACTCTCCTCTCTAATATATTTTACTTATTTTAGATTAGTTTCATGTCCATCACTCAAGTTTCTATCGATGTTTCTTCTCTCTTGATTATTTTAGATTTCCTTTCCCACACTCTCTCACTACGTTAATTCTCCCCATCCCCTTACAAGTCTAAAAACAACCCAACATTCTCTTCATTCTTAGATCTATGGATCCATTTTCGTGCTTCTAGCAAGGTGACACCTTTTTTTTTCAATATATGGAAATCTATTAGGTGTCTCCTCTCCCATTGTCACACACCCAAACATAGTTTCTCCACTCGCTTTTCACATAGATTTTTGAGCTCACCCATGAGGAATTCCTAACCCTCCTTAAGCCTAATCATGCATAAATTCAAGCTTACATTATTCAAATTTATCACCTCTTGTGGAAAAAGATGCAAATTCTACTCCACAATCCCTTTTTAGCTACCCCTCATGCTACAACCATCTCTCTCCTCCTTGATTTTTACTCTCCAAAACTCATGAAGGACTATTGACCTTTTGAATAATGGACATTCATAATTCCACCTCATTCAATCATCCATGGAGGATTAACTTTTTGAACAATATCCTATCACATTCATTTGTAAAGGGTCGTTTAAAATTGTGAGAAATGAAGTCAAAAAATTGTTCCATATTAAAAGGGCGATATATTTTTAAATTGAAGGAGGGATATAGATATTCTATGGGTTGGGGGGGGGGTATATGGATTTGGGGGATTTTGATACACATTGGTTGTGGGTTTCTGGGAAATAAAACTCATGTGTATACATAAGAAAGATGAATGGAGCTACAATAAATAAATGACCAAATATAGACAACAAATTGATTTGGAATAAATCGATTTGATCTACATGGAAATATAATCTCTGATAGATAAATTGGATGTAGTGTCATTCTAATCACAAAGATTTGTAAGGGATTGTACTAAGTTTAGGGTAGTGACTCATGGTGAAACACTACCCAATGTATGGATGAGAGGGTTTGATCTACTACAAGGTTTCACTACCTCTTTGGTGGAATTTATTGTTGCATCCTCTAGTACTACTAGTTCACATATCAAGAATAATATCTCTATCATCACTACCATCCAAAATCATGCCAAATGAAGAAATGATTTGTGAAAAATGAATTAACAAAGAACCATGTGTTAGTGCACAGATTGCAAAAGGGACTAGGATTAGTAATATATAAGTAGTGAGATGTGAAAATTTCCCTTCGTAACCCTCTTAGATATATGTAATCATCACGTGTTTTCTAGGATAGTGACCTAATTCAACACATGGAAGAAAATATGTTCAATGTCATCATAGTAGGGAATTTTCCTAGACACATTGGTATTGACCCTCTTGTCAATCTTAAGAGATGTTACTTCAACATGAAATAAGAGATCAAATTTTACTAAATTCTAAGTTACAAAGTCGAATTGACTCTTTTCAAGAGAAAAATGTAGGCACGTGGAAAAATTCTATATTGAAATTAAGGATTAACTAACTTTTTCTAAATTTTAAAAGTAGGCCTTAACAATTTCGAGCACCAACTAAAATCATGATATTTTTAGTTTTATTCTAGTACATTCCTTGTATTATAAGGTTAGCCCCTAAGATCCATATGCCTTTCTTACAACATAATGCATTTTTTTGTTTGGGAAAAATGATGCTTATGTTAATATATGAAAATACATAATACAATGATATATTACAATGAAGAAAGGAATCATTTCTAACTAAAGGACAAAAAGAATGCCCCTAAGTCAGATTGAGCCATCACAATCTCTCACATCTCTCATAATGACAGTGCCTTTATGATTGAATGAAAAGAAAATGAGAAGATGTTATTGAGAATATCACTTGCGTAAATATTACTACAAATACAAGCTT
>ML804048.1:3932-14954 GCA_009831015.1 Picea engelmannii
GAAGAAACAACTTGTTTACCAGGGACTTTGATTGATACAAATTCCCTAACTTATCCCATAGTTCCTTGGCTGTAGATTCTCCTGAGACATTCAACAACACCGAATCTACCAGGCAGAGTCGAATAGTACTCCTTGCTCTTCTGTCCAACTTGTCCCAATCTTCCTTTGACATACCAGTAGTTGGTGTACTGGTAGTTTGTGTACTGGTAGGTTGTGTATCAGTAGCCTGTGTGCTTGTAGATGGTGTACCAGTAGGCTGTGTACCAGGATCCACAGTGATCCATTGTTCTTTGTCTACAAGAAGGTCCTCCATATTGAGCTTCTATAGCTCAAAGTTTTTACTGTTGAACTTTTCTTTCTCGATTCTAGATGAGCTCACCATTCCTCTTTCTTTACTCAAATCTCCACTGCAAAAGCTCCCACTAAACCCAGGTTTATCATAGACCCAAGATAAACTTGATCTATCAAGACCGAGCCAAACCCTCAGCAACAAAGGTGTCCCTCTGAAGCCAAAAATGAGCTCTTATACCACATGTAAGTTTTAAACCTGTGAATTAAATAAATGCATATAGATTCTTAAGCAATACAGAAATTAATCAATGGCTCATACACATAGTACACAAAGATTTTATATCGGAAACCCTCAACCGGGAAAACCTTTCTTATTTTCATTATATCGAATTTCACCATTCTCCATACAATATATACAATGTTTTTATGTATTTTGTAGATACCAAAACCCTAATCCCTTAATCCAGGATTAATTTGCAAATCCGCTAAAAATAGCAAAAACCGCCCAAAAAACAATTTTGGGGCACTGCCCCAGGCTACCGCCCATTGTCGAATGTTGTGCATAACAAGGGGGGACATACCTACCCCCCCTTGGGACCCCCCTAGGAAAGCACCCGGTGCACACGACATAGCTCTAGATGAAGGGATCATTAGACGCAGTTGTCGTATCTGACGCCCTCACACACATAGAGATGCAAAGAATATAACACATACCCAACATGTGCCCCACAGAAAATATTAGTTGAATTGCTCTGAACCTATTAGAAATAATACTAAATATTGTACTCTAAACAACACATTTTCCCTCATTGAATTTGGATCTATTATGAAGAAGTTATGATATTTTTACCTGAAACACCTATTTTTAACTAGTTTTAGGACTAGCCACAAACCCTATATTCCGCGGAGTGTAAATCCAAAAATAAAATGAACCACAAGATAAATTGGTTACCATGGATATGTGGGTATTTTTTCTCAATGGCATATCAATTTCATGGTCTGAGTCATTATAGAAAAAATGTTATAATGAAAATGGTGAGATGACCTGTAAATAACATACCTTAGAAAGCACAATCAAAATAATTTATCCTTCCTTGCATTTCGGCCTTCTTTTCTTCACCTTCCCTCAGAAATTCGGCTTACATATCCTTGGTTAACTCAGAAACCTATAGATATTCAATATTCTCATGTTTAATTAAAATGAGAGAGCCTTGCCTCTTATTTATACTCTCCAAGTAGCTTCCTTAAAAACATCTTCTAGGTCACTTGGCCCACTTTCTTTATTTTAGGGTTAACCCACTTCTAATTTCTCCATTAAAATTATTATTGAAATAATTTATTTTGTATTCACTTTGAATTATAATACACTCATCCCTTCACTTTATTATTTACCTTTTAAAATATCTTAAACTACTTTGACTACTTTGACCTTTTTGGGCTTCTAGATGACATATGAGGGTCCTCCAATTTCGTAAGGCCATAACTCTCAAACTATGAGGAGTTATGTGACATTACACATACCACCAGAAATGGAATGACATATAATATCCATATAGAATAGTATTACCTTCAAATATAGAAAATAGCATACCATTATCCATCAAACAAACTTGGGCCCATTACCCAAACCTGGGTTCTCCAACTTCACATGGTCATAACTCTTTAACCGTGAGGAGTTATGTGACGTTCTACATACCACTGGAAATGGAATAAAAAGAACTATCCATCTAGGATAAGTTCCCTAACAAATTCAATGTCCTTCATCTCATTATTCCATAATTAAGCATGGGTTCTCTTACTTTGCAAAGCATCTTCCCATGAGGGCTTTCACCATAAGGGGATCACTTTTAAGTTCATCCATATTTAATTCTTATCAACCATGAAAAAACAATAATGAGTCATATTTACATCAAAGAATATTGGGTCCATTACCCAAACCTTCGTGCTACGGGGCTTTCTTCAAGGGTTGACATCAATGACAACCAACTTTAATCAACAACAGTCACATTTCTTCATCTTGGTGAAGTGCCAATATTTGTTGTTCTGATATCCCATCGAAGTTCAAGTTCTTCAAACCTTCCTTCTACGAAGTCCTCCCTAGAAATTTTTATAATTTCTCTAACTTTTCTTTCTTCTTGCTAAGCGTTCTTCCTTTCTTTCCTATAATCTGAGTCATTGGTTTCCTCTTTCCAATAATGTTCTTATCTCCTCTTGGCATAGTAACTTCGCACTGCTGTGGGTCGTTCAAGGGTTCTGAGAGTAAAACTTCTTCTCTTTCTGGGGTAGGTGTTCTACTCTCTTGTATAGACAAGTGTTTCAAGTCTTTCTATGTTCTTTCACCTTCGACGTCCATATCTCAGGTCCTTAGTAGCTTCGAATGGTACTCTTTTTATTTCAGTAAGTGCGCTATTATCCTAGCCTTGGCATCTCTTAGTTCTTGCTTTTTCTGTTCTAGATCCTCGTTTTCTTGTTTCCTTCACATCTGATCTCTCTCAATCCAGGTTTTTCCTAGCAAAATAACAAAGGGAGCATTGTTCTCAACAAATTTAACAACCTCAAATTCTTCCTCTGTCGAAGTTCCATGAGCACTCATAGATGTCTGGGTAAGTCTTCCACAAATAACCCTATTCCTCCTAATGAAGGAATCATAGCAGGTTTTCCCAAAATTTCCCAAGTTCTTTCTGTCATGATATTCACTTGTGTTTCCTCATCCAGAACACTGTCTATGTCGAAGTCTCCTATTCTTGTTTCTATGCATTCTTTCTCATTTCATATCTCTGATAAGTTGATGTCTCAGTGATCATTCCAGGTCTCTTTCATCGATAGTAATACAGTCTCTGATTCTTTCTAGGGTTCTATCATATCCTTAGTTTCTTGGCATGTCTCATGGTTTTCTTATCTCATGAAAATCCAAAACTTCATGTCCAGTAGCCTTACAACAAAGGAAAATAGGACCTCGACTAGGGAATTCCTTAGCAAGATGGCTCAGTCTTCTGCAACTATAACAAAGAGTTAATCCTCTCTTTCTTTTAAATGGCCCCCAACCTTTCCTACACTACGCACTGGGATCGCAGTAACTAACTTGCAAAAAATTCTTTCTAGGATCCTGCATCCATTTGCTAGTCCAAACATTATTTCTATGCATAGGAATAACATGCATATGAATAACATATCTTTCACTATTCTTATCAGATCTACTCATATCAAGTCTTCTTTATTCTAGTTGTTTCCTAGTTTTCAAACTAGGACAAAATCTGTTATACATACCTAGATCCATTCTTTCGAAAAAAAAAATTCTCACTTATCTTACCTTTCTCATAGCACAAAGATTTAATATCTTACCTCTTTTAGATATGATTCTTTTCTTAGGATAGAGCTTCCAATTCAAGTAGAATATTGTGCACTAAAGTAATAGATCTACACACAAAGCTTTCTTTTCTTTAGTTCTCAGCAATCACAGTTTCTGGTCCCGACAACAGAACCATTTGCTGGAACATGGGCAGACCCAGGGTTCAACGCTTCAAGAATGCACCAACAAAACCCTAACTACTGGCCCTTTCAGAAACACCTGCGAAGCAGATGAAGTCTCACTCAAGGTAGAGGCAGGGGTGGTTGCAAGACTCAAGTGTCTGCAACCTAGCTGGGACATAGATATGTGATTACAATACCTAACAAAGCACTTAGCAGTTAACACTCATTAATATTTAACCCTTAGTCACATCGCATGAGAAAACCATAAGTACAGAACAATGCAGTATTCAACAAGATATAACACCTCCAAGCACTTAGCATATAGAAATAGATCTGATCTAGTATTCATTCACATTACCAAGCACTAAGCTACTATTATATCAGGTGCATCTAACATATATCATTGAAATAAGAATAAATCACATCAATAACACAACAACTATAATGCACAAATCAACCATAACACAAGATATACGTGGTTCACCCCAGTGTGGGGATACATCCACCAAATCTTCTCTTCTTTATTGTCTTTTTTCAATCTTCTACAAGCACCGAGCCACAAGAACCCACTCCACATAGGACAAGAGATATGTGCGCACCTCACTAGACCCTACTTCCCCGAGCTAGTTTAAGGCACAAAGCCTCTTTATAGTCACTTTCTCTTATCTCTACAAGTTCTCATGCACACAGTATGCACAAAACTAACCCAATCACATAGATCCAACTACTTACATCACTTGCACTCAACACAATATAACACTTAGTACCACGTCTCTCCTAGATCTAGTGTTATCTCTTACATCGTCTGGATATCTATTTTTACATTAAAAAACAATTTAAAGCATGGGTAAACCCATGGGATAACATACCATACCCGTTACATAAACCCTAAGCCCAAAACTACCCTCAAAAGGGGCCGAGATCCTGCGATCTCCGCTTCGCCTTGCGCTCCACCTTCGACCAGCCTGTCGAAGTCCCAAAAATGGTCAAATGTGACCAAGGTTATCGAAAACTTGGTCAAGGGCCAACAACTGTCCATATTTCAAACCATATGCTAAATCAATTTCCATTTTGCATAACATTGGCATATCCGTTACGACGAGCTTCTCTAACCAATTCAGACAGTCGTTTCCATGAAAACCTACCTCCATTATGTTGTTTACATTTTTCAATCCATACATTCATCCAGTCAAGATTTTTTGCAATGTTTAAATGTAGTGCATCCCACTCTTGAGTAACTAAATCAAAAAATCATAATTCACCAATATTAAATATTGGTTATAACGTCCATGCAGGTTATATATATTAATAATTTATGAAATAAATTCTATTAATATATTAATGAGTATGATCGTATACACAAAAAATGAAACTGTATATGTATTATTACTATAAATCTCCACAATTATTAATATATTACCTCTCATTTTTTTCATTCTACCTTTCCCCAACAGATGCTCCTGATCTTCAAATTTTTTGATGGAGTTCACATCCCAAATGCGATCCACTGCATGCATAGTTGGTGCTGCTAATTTAGGAAGACATAGACTAATATACACCATGGATTTATATACCATATATCCCTCCACCATAGAACCCTCATGACGTTCTCTTTGTCTAACCAACACCTTCAATGATTTCAAGTGCCTCTCCACCATCCACATTGACCATGTGTGAACAGGTCCGCAAATTTCAATCTCCTCAACTTGGTGTATGAGGTATTGTTCTTGTGCATTAAAAAATGTTGGAGGTATATACTTTTTCATTTCACACATTAGATGAGTAATTTGTCTCTTCCAATACTTTATATCATCTTCATGGATTTGTTTCAATGACAACCATCTAGATGAGATCATGACACAAGAAAAGAACATGTTTCAACATAACATATTATAATATATTACATTACAATTAAAACACGTGTCATTAAGTACAACAATAATTTAAAATGACATTTTGCATATAAATCACAACTACTTACCTCATGTATTTTCCAAGATCATATATAACTTGTTTGACGTTGTTGTCAAAGTCGTTTGGGAGAGATAATAGTAGAACATACTGTAACAAAAAAATGAATCGTTATTTGTTTCGACCAAAGTAGACAAAAAAAAATTAAAAAATTAAAAGATGTATAAGGCCAATATATATAAATATTTATACCAAAATTATTACCTTAATGAAGGTATGCCAATCATGTGTTTTTACCCCACCAAATTCACCTTTCTTCGTTAAGATATTATTTATGTTTGAAGCAAAACCCATGGGAAGTTTAATTCTTTGAGTGACCTATTTTTTATCATTTCTTTGTTGCTTTGTTAATAACCATGGAAGGTTATTTCGGTCTATTCCATCTGATCTATTTTATCAGATCACACTTCACATTGCATGATTGGCTTCTTGAATGTCAGTACAAATTTTCACAATTTTTTCTTTGTCCCTTCTACCATCTATGATTTGCCATAACGTTTATGTCACATTCTTCCCAATATGCATTGTATCAAACAAATGAGTTATTTTTAGCTCCTCATAGTAGGGAAACCTCATGAATTGAGTAGGATAACATTTTATTCCTTGTGGAAGCCCATTATTAATACCTTCATCATGGCGACCTTCATGAAGCATAAAAGAAATCACAAAAATAATTATCCAATACGGTAAAATAAATTCATTGATCAAAATAAACATTCAAAACATTACATGATCTATGATACATAAAGAAATTGAGTACCTTGATGATTTCTATTATATTCCAACCTCCATAGGTGAGGTGTCATTCTTCGTGGTTTTAAACTAGTCTCTTCTTTCCCATTGAAAAGATGTTTTTCAGTAGTACGATACCAATGGTTCTTAGGGAGGAGGTGCCTATACTCATTAAACACCACCTTTCCTAAAATTTTTGAATGACGATAATTCATCTTAGGATCATAAATTGGACATGCAAATTTACCCTTTGTTTGAAGACCTACAACAAATGGATTAATGTCAATTATACAATGAGATTATTTAAAAATTAAACATGCAACATGATACCATTAAAAAAAAATAGAGTATTAAAGAAAAATATTAGAATGCTACATACCACAAAAATGTGTTAGTCCCGGGGCATCATGAATTGTCCATAAAAGTATTCCACGGAATTTAAATTTCTTCTCCCCGATTGGTTTACAGATGTCATACATTGTGATGACAACCCATAACTTTAGTAGCTCGTCGATAAGAGGCTCAATATATACATTCATATATTTAACCTAGTAGTTACCTAATTGTTTTAAATTACACATTATTACTATAACCATAATATCATGTATATATAACTAAAAAAATAAACAAAATATATTATAAAAAAATGAAACAAATGAAAATGTTACATTCAAAAAATTAATGTAAACAAATACCTGGAACAATCATTGTCAACATTATGTGCTCCCTCTTTATTGACATCCAAGGAGGAATGTTATTGTTGATAAAAAAAAATAGGTCACACTGAGTAAATAGACCTAAGCTCTCTGAATGGATTAACACCATCAGTTGCCAATGAAAGCCTAACATTACGAGGTTCATCTTTGAAATATGACCATTTTTCCTCAATTTCCCTAAATGTAGAACCATAGACAGGCATTCGAAGAACACCATCTCCACTTTTGTTACGTGCATGGTAATCCATAAATTGTGCTATGCTTTCACACCTGAACAATCACTACAAACGTGGAATTATGGGAATATGATGAAGAACCTTTCAAGGCACCCTTTTTTTTACTTGATCGGTTCGATATCTACTGATAAAACATTGTGGACATTTTGTTTTCGAAGCATGTTGTCCATAATATATAATATTATCATTAGGACATGCATCTATAGTTTGATAATTCATTCCAATGTCTTTCATAATGGCATGAAAACCTCTATATGTGTGAGGTAAAATATTTGATGATCGTAACAAAAATTCACCTAACAATCTACAACATAACAAATAACTAATTAATGTAAAGAATATTAATCATAAAAATTTCATTCTTATTTTACACATTAATTAACACTAAAAACAAATAGAAAAAAAACAACATTTATGTATAATATGAGATGAAACATATTACATACCTTAGGATTTGTGTCATACAAGTGTTCGAAAAATTATTCATAACCTTTAAATTTAGTAGCAACAATGTAGAGGAGAGAATATTTTCTCTTGATCCTTCATAAAGTCATTTATTTGCCTTTTCTAATAGAGGTTCATCATAAATACCATCACTATCCCCATCCTCATCTGGCTACAAAAACAAATCGTGGATCATTTGATTTGTCACATCATCTTCTTCCATGGGATCATTAACTTGATCTGTCCCATCATCTTCTTCCATGAGATCCTCATTTTCTTGATCATGTTCCTCAACTTGTACAACATCATTTATACTACTACTTGGTGCAATATTCTGCGGAAAGTTAGAGCACAACTCTAAATTTCTAATTACAATTAATCATGCAAAATTAGTGTGTACTATAACAAACATTCAAACAATATATATACATATATATAATTTTATATAAAAACAGATAATGAATATATAGCTAATTACCATGGGATGATATTCATTCGATCTGCCATCAATGTCCCATATTTCCTATAATGTTTTGTAGTTGTTGCTATTAAAATTTTTACGGGATGTATGAGGAAACATTTTTTTCAAGGGAAATAACATATACCATCACCCTTTTGACCCACTCTACTTTTTTCTCCACCTCTAATTATATTCTGCGACATTCTTCTGCACAACTTCCACACAAAAATACCCTTTCAGAACAGTTGTTGTTATAGCAAGATTGTCGCAACATCTTTAAATCATAAAATATTTATAGTTCATTGTCGTCGCAATTGCGAAGAACATTGACGAAATCACTGTTGAATTTGTCAAAGAGTATAATAGTCATATCGTCTCACTTGTGACAAAATTTGACCAAATCAATTTATACTTTGTCAAATAGTATAACGTTCAATATGGACTATATCAAATAGTGTAATGATCAATAGTTAACATCACTCTTACGATGAATTCACACATTCGTCGAAATAGAGATGATCATCCACTATCTTCATGATCATCACAAAATAGACAAAAGTTTGATTCCATCGAGAGAGCGACGAATATGGGCTAGATTTATAACAAAATTGAAAAATTGAACTTTTTCTCTTGAATTTTGCAATGAAAGGGTACTTTCATCGCAAGTAGTCGTCGCAAAGTTTTCAATATGTAGTAGTGAGGAGGCTATGTATGTAAACTAAATAAACCACTCTATGGGCTAAGACAAGCACCCAGAGCATGGTATGCAAGGCTATATTATTATTTACAAGTACAATGTAAGGTAGCTAGAGAGGTAGTGGGGGGGCCCAGAGAGCCCATAGTGATAATAGTGGAGGTCATTCAATGTAAGGTGGAATAGGTTCACTATATTATTAAATAAGGCCCACTATGGTAGTTAGATATAATAAATGGGTAATTAGATATAATAAATGTAAGAGGACTTCTTAGAAGGTTCTACTTCTAGAATATTCCTCCTCTAGAATGTTCTTAGGTGATGGTAGCACTATATAAAGGGGTTCAAGCAATGTAATGAGACATGAAAAGAAGTATTGTATTTGGAGTTGAAGCTCAATAGGAGGATTCCCCCTCAAAGAGGCAAGTGAACAGGAGAGGATCCCTTCCATAATAGGATCCATTGTATGGTGTTACCCTACCTCAAGGGTTTGATAATAATAGAATGTGGTTTCTTCTATCTTGCTTTGTGGATCTATTGTGTATTCAGTATTTGTGGTTATTATATTGGTAGATCTATTTAGGTTCTTAACAAGTGGTATCAGAGCACTTTCCTTGGCAGACATTGTGGGCAAATATTTTTTATTTTTGCAGATTTTTTTTTCCGGAGAAGAAAAAAGAGGGCCGCGACATTCCAGAAATTTTCAGTATATTTTTGTGAAAAATTTATAGAAATAGGTTGTATATCTGAGTTCCTCTCAGAAAAAACACCCAATTTAAAAAAAAAATCGTCAGAAACGGAGTCTGGGAAGTCAAGATATTGAAGTTTTAAAATCTGTAATTTTTCAGGGTTTTTTCCGCGGATGGTGGCGCGATTTTTTATTTTATTTATGTAGAATATGGAGGTAGAATTTACTCAAATAAATTACATATATGAGTTCCTCTCACAATTTCACTCAATTTCAAAAAAAAAATCAGCCGAAACGGAGTCCGGAAAGTGAAGTTATGAGCATTTTAAATTCAACAATTTTTCAGGGTTTTTCTGGAAAACGCCACGATTTTCTGCAGTAAGTTATTGTTCTATTTTTTGGGTTTTTTCATGACGGCTGTGGGACTGAAGAGTTCATAGGGTGATCAGATGGCTATTTCCTATCAAACTCTCAAGGGAATTTTTGAAGCATTCAAATCCAAATTGTGTGACACATTGGATGCTAAATCGCATGACCTTGCAAATCGCATCAAAGATAGTCTCTGTAGTAACATGCAGCAGATATTTCTTATGGCAGACATCAGGGATGAATATAATCAAGAAATATATTTTTGGTATGATTTTGAGACAAATTGTGATCATTGGTATATGGATAGTTGTCATTTCTGGGATGACAATCACTTTCATATTTTATTTGATGACTCTACTCCACCTTCTGTAGAGAACATCAATGTCCCACATCAGGAGCTAGTTACCAACGTTCATTCTACATATTCTACAGTGGTATTATTCATTCCAGATTCTGCTACAACCCTTTTCCACTATGTGGATGGATCTTCTTATTTGGATCCACATGATAGGTGTCAGTCTTTGGAGCATCATTTGGAATTGGTTATTGGGTTCCAAAATCTTCTACGGGGAGTTCACATGAGCACTTGGACATGGGACCCGGGCTTACAATGGTAGATGGACTACTTTAGCATGGTGGATTTCCTTTCTACATGGGACCTTGGTTCTTCAGTCTTCTTCAACATTATGGTCCACAATTATCCATGGGATCCTGGTATATGGTTGTACATCAAGCGTTGAGGACAACGCTTTCATAAGGGGGATGGAATGTAAGATAGCTAGAGAGGTAGTGGGGGGGGCCAGAGATCCCATAGTGATAATAGTGGAGGTCATTCAATGTAATGTGGACTAGGTCCACTATATTATTAAATAAGGCCCACTATGGTAGTTAGATATAATAAATGGGTAATTAGATATAATAAATGTAAGAGGACTTCTTAGAAGGTTCTA
>ML804048.1:28303-45798 GCA_009831015.1 Picea engelmannii
GGATCACGACCCAAGTATTATATTTCACCCAGGTGTCCTGCAAGTACACGAACCTAGGAGCAATTACGAGATTTAGTCAAATCCTGTAATTTCTGATAAATTTTCAATTTTAATGCCAAAATTTAGAAAACTCAATTCTTAAGATAAATAATGATAAATGTACCTTACATAAGTTGTTTTATGGAAAATATGGAATGACATGAAGGAAAAATGGATGGATATAGAGGCAAAAGTGTAGTTTATAGAGTAAAAAGGAAGCATAAAAATGTACTCAACACTAGTCTTATGGGACATGGAATATTCTTCAAACAACTAAAAAACAAAATTTAGAAATTAACTTTGTCCTTGAGCGCGATATTGGTACTTTTAGGAGGCATTATATAAAAGATATGGATTTCACAGATTTGGCTGTAAATGAAGCTTCTAGGGTCCTAGTTGATGAAAAAGGACTCAAACCACCATACAAACTCAAATCATTAGCCTCTTGGTGGGATATAGGCATCATTCAGAGAATTTTCATACTAGGCGTGGGTCTCAAGGATTTGACCATGGTCAATGAAGTAAAAAAAGGGTTGTATGATCTAAATTAGTATTTTAGGGATTATAATATTTAACATATGAATGAGATTTGGGAAATATTAGAAAATTTTAGATGCATTGGATGGATTTGGAGACTGTGACCATGGTCATGTGAGAAAATAAAGGGTCTTAAGATCTAAATGAAACTTTTAATGCTCATGAACCATGCACATGTCCTTGAACCACTACAAAGTTTCTTTCAAGGGGATATTTGGCCTCCAATTGGGATATGTGTGACATTATGTGGTTTCATGCACCAAGGATAGGTCTAGGGGCCATAACCATGACAAGGAGAGAAACTAAAGGGACGCAAGTCATATATAAATATTTTAAGGATATTTTCCATGAACATGGACTCAAATCACCACATAGGACCTCTAAAATAGATCTTTGATCTCAAAATGGGATATGGCTGCCTATAATAGTTTTTTCATACCAAGGATGGATATTGGTGTCTTGACCATGGTAAAGTAATGAAAAGAAGAGACATATCAACTAAATGAATATTTGAGGGCTCATGGGATAAAATGGGGTCTTAAACCATTACATGCATCCTTCAAAGGGGATATTTAGCCACCAAGTGGGATACATATGCAATTAGGAGAAATTGTTGACCAAGGATGGGATTCAAGGCCTTATTGATCCGGATTTTATGAGAAGAACGAAATGAATACAGATTATTACCAGATGATTAACACGGAATAATAGAGATACAATAAAACTGGTTTTCTATTCAATAAGGAAATAAGATGAAACTGTAAAATGCAGTGGAAAACAAGCTTGCTCGAATGGTGACGACTTATCTCTGAGAAGAGATGTGACGGCTGCACTCATTGGAAAGAAGATGATTACAATGAGGCTCTCTAGGCCTTTTTACAATAAACATGAGTTTCTAAAACCCTAAACATCCAAAAACCTAGCCCTAGGAGCTAAAGTGCCAAAAGTCATGTGGGCCCCGTTTGGGTAAGTCAGTACATCAACTTCCCGGGGTTGTAACTTTTGCATACGATCTCTATTTTAGGTGTATGATAGCCCATTGGAAAGATCTATTTGAGGAATACAACAGTTGCACAAAATTTCATGATGGAAATTTGCTACCACAACATACCCCAAAAAACGTCGTTTAGGGCCTCAAAACGGCTTTGGAAGTTTAGGACCCGAAAAACTGCTATAAATAGTAAATTATCAAAATTGCTAGAAAGTTGTTTTGATCTAGCTAGAAAAGGTGGGTGTCCACTGATATCCACCTAGATCAATCCTCCATCCTTAGGAAGAAATGGTCTCCATTGCGTTGATTTCCCCCATCAGATGAGGAAATTTCTGTTGAATTTGGCTTTGGGTGAGCCACTTGCCTTGGTGTAGGAGCTGCCCTGCTTTGACGACTCGATAAAGCTGGATCCTTTGTTGTTGAGTGCCCTTGATCTGTGTGTCCACAATATGATCATTGGATTCCTGTTGTATGTAGTTGAGGTTGAGCTCTGTTGGTGTCAGATGTTCTGCTACGTCTAAGGTGTCCAATAATGGTGGGAAATAAGGTCGAAGGAGGTCCACATTGAACACTGGGTGTAGGCCAAGGAAAGGAGAAATGTTGAGTGAAAAATCATTATACCCCATAGCATTGGTGATAGTGTACGACCCATAATGGAGTGGGCAAATCTTTCGATGGGGTCCTGTAAAGCGTTCTTTCTGCAAGTTCAACCAAACTTTGTCGCCCACCTGAAACTTATGTGGAAGCTGATGTTGATCCTGGTGCTACTTATACTTGTCATTGGACTTCTGTAGGATATCCTAAACCTATTGGTGGACGTGTTGGATACTCTCAATGAACTATATGCCTTTGTCAGCCTCATTTGGAGCAGGAGAGGAGTCAGTCAAGGTGACCACAAGGGGAAGTGCAACATCTATGGGACCCAATGGTGGGAATCTCAACCCCACCTGAAAGGGGTTGTGGTCGGTTGAGCTATACAGGGCTTGGTTGTAGCTATGTTGGACATAGGGAAGACTCTCATCCCATGTGTGAGGGTTCTTGGAATTATACATACACAAGATATGCATGATCATTCGATTTACGACCTCAGTTTGGCCATCTGTCTGGGGGTGGAAGGCTGTGGATTTGGTGAGCTTGGTGTCCAGCAGTGACTAGAGGCTCGACCAAAATGTGCTGAGAAATAGACTATTCTGATCTGAGACAATGGTTTGTGGGATTCCAAAATGTACCCAGACTCGTTCAAAGAAGAGCTTGGCAGTGGCTTATGATGTGATGCTCTTCTTGCAAGAAACCAGAATCGCCAGCTTAGAAAAGAGATCGACAACCACAAAAGCACGGTCATTTCCCCGCTTGGTGGATGGGAGGCATGACATGTATTCCATTGAGATGGATTCCCATGGTCTCTCAGGAGTAGGAAGAGAGGTGTACAGGCCCTATTTCTTAGTGTTTGGTTTGGAAATAGCACAGGAAGTGCAAGACCTAATATACTTGTTGACCTCCTGTCAAAGTTTCGGCCAGTAGAAATTCTTTTGTAGCATCTCCATTGTATTTTCAACACCAAAGTGTCCTACCACTTGAATGTAGTGGGCTTCCTAGATCATC
This sequence comes from Picea engelmannii, assembly GCA_009831015.1. Classification (NCBI taxonomy): domain Eukaryota; kingdom Viridiplantae; phylum Streptophyta; class Pinopsida; order Pinales; family Pinaceae; genus Picea; species Picea engelmannii. The sequence continues at coordinate 31,473 of ML804048.1, forward strand.
TTCACTCGCTCACTTGAGGGAACACATATATGGCCCATACGACAAAACAACCCATCCTAAAGATGGAAATTATCGACAACTACCTTTGCACCCAACATTTGGTAGGTGGAGGTGAAGTCTGGGTCTGTCTCATAGAGTTGGGGCCATCCAGAGGTATCATGGCCGCAGGAGTCTAGCACTGTGGTGAGTGTCGCGACTGGTGGTCTGCTGAGGCAATCAATGATGCGGTTGGTGCTTCCTATTTTATACTTGATGTTGAGGTGGAATTACTGCAAGTATTTGGATCACTTTTGATTGCGGTCATTCTGCATTTTTCCTTGTGTCTGCATGAACTGCAGTGGCTTATGATTAGTGTGGATGACTTTCTCCCTCCTGAGAATGTAATGTCTCCACTGGCGGCAGGCTTGCACAATGGAGCACATTTCTTTATCGTAAGTAGGGTACTTACGGATAGCATCTGATAGTGTTGCACTATGATAGGCCACAGGGTGGCTGTGCTGCGTGAGAATGACACCCACAACATAGTCTGAAGCATCAATCTCAATCTCAAAGGGTTGTTACAGGTCTGGTAGTGAAAGTACTGGGGATGAGCACAAGCGCTACTTCAAATCATCAAACTCTTGTTGTTGGGGCCGACCCCATGCAAATTTCTCCTTACCACCATCCCTGGTTATTTGGCTGAGGGCCCATGCAATATGTGAGAATCCCAACACAAACTTGCGATAGAAATTGGTAAGGCCCAAGAAGCTCCACCAGTGAGTGTGGTTGGGGCTAGCCAATCATGGATGACTTGGATCTTGGCTGGATCCACATGTACGCCATGTTGATCAATGATGTATCCTAGGTAATGGAACTTGTCCATGCCGAAGGAGCATTTTTCCAAGTTGGCGTATAGCTTGTGCTACCGCAGGGTGTGCAAAACCTACTAAATATGATGAAAGTGTTCGGCCCAAGTCTTGCTGTAAATGAGAATGTCATCACGATACACCACTAAAAACGTATTGGTGAATGATCAAAGTATATTGTCCATCATCCTCATGAAAGTGGTTGGAGCATTTGTTAGACCAAAGGGCATGACCAACCATTCAAAAAGGCCTTCCTTTGAGTTGAAGGTAGTCTTCCATAAATCTGTCTGTTCTATCGGGACCTAGTGATAGCCAGACTTCAAATCAATCTTACTGAAGTATTTGCCCCCCATGAGTTGATCAAGGAGGTCATTGATTTGGGGAATCGGGTACCAGTTTCTGACTGTGATTTTATTCAGAGCCCGATAATCAATGCAAAGTCGCCTGATTCCATCTTTCTTCTGTACTGGCATGATTGGGCTCCTACAAGGTGATGAGATAGGACCAATGTGCTCCTTGTGGAGAAATTCTTGGATATGTCGATTGATCTCCTCATTCTCTAACAAAGAGCAGTGATAGACTAGCCCATTGGGTAGCTGTGCGCTGGGGTCAGATCAATTGGGTGCTTGACCTGATAGTGCAGAGGTACCTTGGTAGGTGAGGAGAAGATATCCGAGTATTCTTCCACGACCTTATCTACTTTCTTCTGCTGTGTGGAGAGGTTGACCGCAGAGACCCTCGATGTGGCTGTGATGTTTCTCTCATTTTGAGAGTGAATCATGAAGAAGACAAACTTCCTCGTTTGAGAGATGACCTTCCTGCATTGCTTAGTAGAGATCAAGGAAATAGCACTAGGTGGGACAGCCTCGGGTATCCTATAAAATTTCCAGTTCAAAGTAATAATAACACTACGAGGCCTAGACTCTTATACAACATGACATTTCCATAAATAAGGTTGGCCCAAAAGAAAATCACAATCTTCGAGAGGAGAAACATCAAACAATACCTCATCTTTGAAGGGCTTGATGTCATATGACAGTCGACATTGTTGGCTGATGCAAAGATCGCTTCCTTGGCAGAGCCATCCAATGGTGTAGGGTTGTGGGTGCATTGTTGTCGGCAGGGTCAACCACTTGATGACCTCTGCTGATATGAGGTTCTTCTGGCTACCATTATCAACGATGAAGAGTAGTGGGGTGCCTTTTACCCAAATCTGTGAATGGAAGAGGCACTCTCCTTCTTTTGGCTCGTTTGGTTCACCATGTTGGAGCTTGGTGGTAGCAATGGTGGCACTAGGTTCCGTGTCAATGATCCATCTTCCCTTTTCTAGTTTTGACTCAGAGTCATAACCCGCATCTGATGCAAAGGCTTTCACTTTGGACACTAGCATCTGCTTTGAGCAAAAATTAGCAGTGTTATGCCAAGGGCTCTTATGGAAGTCGCACCACTTCCTGGTATCTTTCTTTTTCTTTTCGTGGTCCTTCTTTTCTTGTGGCTGACTAGTTGTCCTAATACTATCCATATTTTCTCTATCCTTTGTCTTGTGGGTTGGCTCCACCCTTTTGTGGATTTTTTTGTGAGGGGTTCCTCGGCCCAAATTGTCGTGTCTTTTGTTTGAGCTTCTACCCGATTTTGATGTCATATCGATAGATCGTGCCCAAGTATGAGATGTCCAGAAATTCCATTTTAGTCTGGATGTATCTATGTAGAGAACTATGATACTTGAGCACCAGATGTCTCTCCAAATCTTTGATACCCATCTTGGTGCACAAGGTATGGAAGATATTTGTGAAATCTGGCACTGCTTGGTCTCTTTCTTGCCGCAGTGTGGTCCATTTGCTATACAAGTCGTCATAGCTTCCGACAGGGTAGTATTGTTCCTTAATAGTATCCCTGAACGATTCCCAAGTGGTCATGACTATAAATAATGAGGGTTTCTCTGTTTCCTTTTTCTCATAGAAATTTTCCCACCAATCTTTGACATGGGGAACGGCTTTGAGGAGCACAAAAGTAATATTTTCTTTATTTGAAAAGTTATGGACAGAGAAATACCCTTCTAGTAGATTCAACCACTTGTCTACAACATCTGCATCTATCTGACCTTCAAATATAGGAATATCAAAGTTTATTTGTACCTTGAAGGGGGTGGTGCCTCTGCTCGAAGAAGATGCATTGCCTGTTGGTAGTTGTCGAAGGATTTGCACTAAATTATCCATCATCTCATTCCTCTATTACGTGAGGGATTCCTCAATCAACATTTTGAAAGGATCTCCTGTCCCGTCATCTTTCTTTTCTCCTTCGATGAGAGGTCGGTTGGGTGTGCAAGAGCTTTTGTCCTCAAGAGAAACAAGCTCGAGACCCAAATCTTTGTACTCTGACCTCGTTGGGGACATGCATTAAGATGACAAGGAGCAATCTGCTTTGATACCACTGATCCAAATTTTATGAGAAGAATGAAATGAATATAGATTATTACCAAATTCTTAACACAAAATAACAGAGATATAGTAAAACTGGTTTTCTATTCAATAAGGAAATAAGATGAAACTATAAAATGCAGCGGAAAACAAGCTTGTTGGAATGATAGGGGCTTGTCTCTGAGAAGAGATGTGACGACTACGCTCATTCGCAAGAAGATGATTACAATGAGGCTCTCAAGGCCTTTTTACAATAAACAGGAGTTTCAAAAACCCTAAACATCCAAAAACCTAACACTAGGAGATGAAGTGCCAAAAGTCATGTGGGCCCCATTTGGGTAAGTCAGTACATCAACTTCCCTGGGTCGTAACTTTTGCATACGATCTTCATTTTAGGCGTATGATAGCCCATTAGAAAAATCTATCCGAGGACTACAATAGTTTCACAAAATTTCATGATGAGATTTTGCAACCGCAACATACCCCAAAAAACATCTTTTAGGGCCTCAAAACGGCTCCGGAAGTTCAGGACCCAAAAAACGGCTATAAATAGTAAATTATCAAAATTGCTAGAAAGTTGTTTTGAACTAGATGGAAAAGGTGGGTGGCCACCGATATCCACCTAGATCACTTATCCATGTTAGGATAAAGACACATTAGACCAATTTTATATTAAATAACTCCTAAGTGTCGAAATATCCTAACATCCCCCCTTAAGAACAACCTAGGATATGTTTGAAGAATTTACAAAGGTGACACAATATGAGAAAGAAGGAGGCATTAGAGCATATCCCCCCTTAATGACAACTTATTAAACTCCTAACATAGATCAAATTTTGGAAAACTTCACTTCTGTAAGAGACTTTGTGAAAATGTCCACAACTTGATCTTTTATTGGGAAAAAGATCACTTGAGAACCATTATGATATTTTCCACTCTAGATGGTTATTAAGATATTTCCCATGGTCCAAGGATAAAATCCAATGTATTGTGGGTGTTAAAATATTCCCCATAGGGTTTGAAGCCACCAAACAAGCTTTATAAATGGAATCTTTAGCCCAAAAGTATAATATTAAATCCACTGTGAGGTTTGGCATGATAGGGATTGGTATTTGGGCCCTAAGCATGGTCCAAGGAAAACTTTTATCATCTTAGGGACAACCGTGTAACATTTTCTTAATATATGAATATAATATAATGATTAAAGGATTAAACTATGCTAAGATATGAGGTTTTACAATAAGAAATTGAAGTCTTAATCTATTATTCTATTTATTTGTTGTGCAAGGAGAAGGTAAATATTCTTACAAATAGGTCATTCATAATTTTGATTGGTTTGGACACTGACAACATTTTCATCACTCATAATGATAGTACAAAATCCATAGGTGGGACATACAACTATGAACCCTAGAAATATTCTTTAGGCACTAGTGATTGTCCTTGGATCGTGGTTAAGTCCTTGATACCCATATCTAGTGTGCCAAACCTCTTAATAACATCCATATTATATTTTGGTGTAAATATTCCATTTATAGGGCTTGGTGTAAATATTGCATTTATGCAAAATTACTATTACTCCCAGTACTGAAAGAGAGTTCCTTATCTATCGCGGGATGAATCAGATTCTTGTAATGCTTTGTGTTGAGAAGGTTAGGTAAGAATGTGAGTATAAAGGTTGGGATGAGAAATATAGAATCTTATTGCTTGGTTTTTTCACCATGGTGGCCTCATATCCTAGGTTGGTGATGATATCTACACTAGATGTTGTGGTTCAATGGAAATTTTCTCTTACATGACCAATATCTTGGACCAATTTTTGTTAAAAGATAAGTCTCATTTTTTTGTTTATGAATATGAAAAATCACTATTATTCCCAGTCATAAAACAATTAAGTGTTATGCATGCTATGTGTCATTTTTTTTTTCCGGTTTTGAATTTAGGTATACAAGGAAATGAAGGAAAATTTCATGATGCAAGAGAAGAAAATGATTTATACCTTTTCAGAAATGTGTTTTGGATCGTGGAGGTGACCACCCTTCAAACCTGCATTTTCCAAAGACATTAAAAGGTTAAATGACTGAATAATAGCTAAACATATATGAGGAAATAACCATGTATAAGGGCAAAGGAAGGCTACTAGGTGGGCTTGAAACAAGAGAACTCTTAGCTCACACATACACAATACATAAGATAAGACACCATGTAAAACTCAAGTGAACCACTATCTAAGGGAGTTTTAGCCTTTGGAATACACTGTGCAAGAAGATTATATATGAATTCTACCGAATAAAATATCATCCCATGCTTGAGCACCCAATGCATAATCAAAATACATCTTAACCATATGTATCTAGTGCATTGTCTTCCATACAAGAGGTTCAAGAGAATTGCTAAGGCTTGAAGTTCTCATAAGAATGGAGGGAGGCCATGAAGCCTAAGGAAATGGTTGGATGATATGGAATTCACCAGGGATGATTTTAAGGATGGAAATTTATTTTAAAATGTAGAAACCTTGGTGATTCTTACTAATCCTTCATATGCCAACTATAAATATTTGGCAATATTTTTGTAAAAATATTCAAATTTCTAAGGATTTTATATAGTTTTTATAAAATTTTGGCAATTTTTAAGGTAAAATAATTTTATCCTATAGAATTTGGGCGAATCATTTTAAAAATAGCGAATTTGGTTTTTGGAAAAACCATGGAAAATTAGCCCATGAGCGAAATTTAGCCCCTAAAAGCATCCATGGAATTCACTATAGTTTAAAATTGCTTAAATATTTATAACCTACAAGGTTACATATAAAATAAATAATGCAATATAGAATATGAAATACTCAAAGAAAATGTGTCTAAACTGAAATATGTGCTCGGGTGGTACAACAAGTATTTGATAATACTTATTTCAATAGGTCAATGACACTGTATGGATTTGATGTAAGAGTTTCACATGGTGTATTTTACAAATACAAAACACAATCCCAAGACTCTAACACAACTCAATTGACCTTCACTCAAATAGTTAAATAGTAATTAGGCCTTCAAAGTGCTTCAATGCATGGTGATGCAACCCTCCATAGAAAACACATGAAGGCATGACAGGCACTATGATTCCACTATAGGGGAAGATGAAAGGGGACCTATGGGAAAATAAATCCTCTATCTCCTAGGTCATTCTCAAAACTCATATTGTTCTACAATGTGCCTTAAATGAAGCCATGTACCTTCTTTGAATTATCAACCAATCCTTGAATCTATGTAAGAGGTTGGTGGGGAAAGTATTTTCACATAATAATGGGATCATGGGTGTTGGTGTATAAATATGTTCAATATATATGTTACACTCATTTAAATGTCAATCCGGGATTTGTAATCAAAAGAGTTGTTACACTATATGTGCCGATAACAGGTAACCTACCTAAGTCTGTTGCATATAGGAAATAATTAATAACATAAAAACTTTGTTTCTAAGATATCTAAATACTTCAAACACTCTTGAACTTAGAAGATAAAACTGATAATGAGACTTCTTCACACAAACATCCAATCAAAAAGGATTCTATCCTAGAGAAACAAGTTTATTCATTCCAGGCTCATGAATTAAAGAGATGAATTTGAGAAGCTTGTCTTCTGTAGTAATAAAAACAATAAATAACAACCAACTCCAATCACTCTTGAAATCAAAATCAATTCCAGCTTCATGCAATTCAAACAAACCAGTACAAGGAACATTCAACATAACTGAGAGACTTCATTACAAAGCATGAAGATGAGATATAAAGTCTTCTAATTCCTTGATGTATTAAATCTACTACAATCATAAACTCATGACATCAATCCATGCTTCAAATAATTAAATGACAACCTTCAATGTTTGAGAATGAAATATCTATTTGATCTAACACTTGATTGTTCACACCAATCCAGAAACAATTAACTCAATGTTGAACTCTGAAAATAGATTAAAGATCATTAACACACACTACTGTAAAATACTCACACAATCACACAAAACATATACATGGTGGTTTACCTTGGTTGGGGTGGTGGGCCCTTGCCGAACCAACAAGGAACCTCTTAAGAAAGTAACAGACTAAAACGTTTCACTCACACTCAAGAATCGACATAATAGATCTTTTGCATTAATTCAACTGGTAAATTGGATCAACAGTTCTTTACTTCATACATAGGAACAATATGTATTATTTGGTTCTGATAACAGACTTCATTAAATTCCTTATTATCCACACCTATCACCTATACAATATTCCTTATATATAAGGTAAACTGATACTACCAATATCTATGGATAAGTACTAAACAGTTTTAAAGATATTAAACTTCATATTTACATCGAATCTCTAGGATTCGACTCCATCCTCATGACATGAAGTGCATGAGTGATGGAGTCTCTCGTAATATGGAAAATTGATTTGGGATATTTTTTTCAACTTCCTTCTCGAAATCTTCATCATTATACTGGTCCAACTGGTGCCTGCTGGAAACAAAGGTTTTGGTACCGGAATACACACAGTCACGAATCTAAGTATCAGAATGGACGCGAAGCCGACAGTACCGGAATAGCGCATGACTTGGTACTGGAATAGCGCAAGTACTAGATAGTCTTCTCACAAGTCAAAGCATTAGGACTATACAAAATAAAACACTTTAATCGAATTAATTCAAGAAAGTTAAAAAAAAATGTTTTAAATCATCAATTACCTCTTGTGACCATGAACAAGGCTATTAGGTATGTGTTTGAGAGGAAATAGTCAAGTTTAGGCTTATAACATAGGTAAAAAGGCATGGATACAAGGTAAGAGAGGGTATTATACATGTCAAAATAGAGACTCAACAATGGGTTGAGTACAATCTTCATGCCATGGGAAGTGTAAGAGTCCTACATTCTGCTAGTTATAGGTAATGTCATCCATCATTTCCACCAATGTTACCATTTTCATTGACTCTAAAATTGTGGGAAGCACTCTAACATTTATTCTCCATTTCCAACCCAATATACCAATTTGGAAATTAACCAAAATGAACATCAAGAAGAGAAAAATTGTAGACTTTGGATGAAATATAGTGGTTGTAGGTGAACATATAGGATAGGAAAGATAAAAGTTCATCATTCACTATCCATTATATACTCTTTATATCCTTGAGAGACAAATATAGTTCTTTTAGGAAATTCTTAGAAATTATACAATAGATCAAGCTCTTTCTATCCACACTAAAGAAAACTAGAGAGAATAATATATCTAAGGGACCATGAAGTACATAAAGTGAATATATTCCTTATGTTGCATGTTGTAGTGGAAGAGAGTTCCTTATCTATCGTAGGATGAATCAGATTCTTGTAATTCTTTGTGTTGAGAAGGTTAGGTAAGAATATGAGTAGAAAGGTTGGGATGAGAAATATAGAATCTTATTGCTTGGTTTTTTCACCATGGTGTACTCATAGCCTAGGTTGGTGGTGGTATCTACACTAGATGGTTGTGGTTCAATGGAAATTTTATCTTACATGACCAATCTCTTGGACCAATATTTGTTAAAAGATAAATCTCATTTTTTTGTTTATGAATATGCAAAATTACTATTACTCCTAGTCATAAAAAAAATTATGTGTTATACATGCTATGTGTCAATTGTTTTTCCGATTTTGAATTTAAGTATACAAGGAAATGAAGGAAAATTTCATGACGCAAGAGAAGAAAATGATTTACACCTTTTCAGAAATGTCTTTTGGATCGTGGAGGTGACCACCCTTCAAACCTGCATTTTTCAAAGACATTAAAAGGTTAAATGACTGAATAATAGATAAACATTTATGACCACCCATATTGCTCGATTATGTCATCGCTCTTTGATTTCAATATTCAACTTGTTACATCTGCATTCTCAATCAAGGTATTTAGCATGTTTATGCATGGAAACAATTCCTCTTTGTATCCCACCTTGTGGAATCACAAGACCTTAACATTGAAATCCTCGGGTTCCTGTCCTTGGCTTATTTTTCTTCTCACAATGATTTGTGGAAGGTTCAACATCATTGTACATATCATAGAGGAATGAATAAGTAAACTTTGAGGCAATGTTGAGTAGCAACACCATGTCCATGACACAATTAAAAGAATGGTAATGCTCTTTGTCATGTGAGACACAATGAAACATGTCACAAGACTTTCAAAGTTGCATATATCATGTCACTATATTTTGGAAGTTGCATCATTAAGAGAAGTTGAAATTATCATTAAGTGTATAACAAAATTACATTCACAGATATATACAAGCCATAGAAATAGCCTTGTGTATATTATCAACCATATAATGTACATCTAACTGTCTTATAAAATTATTACATGACATCATGAATTTCTTTTAGTCTTCTTTTTTTCTTTCCAGTTCTTAAGCAAATCATCGATGTCCATGTCTTCGTTTACTGGGTGCTCTTTAGCAGATGATGTTGTTTCAGTCCTTTCATGCCAAGTACATCTAGTCTCGTACTCACGGCATGGATGCTACTGTGAGGGACCATCACCTAAAAAAATAAAAAAATATTAAATTTATATGGCCAATTTTTAAATATAATTGAAGTAGTTCATTAATATTAAAAAAAAACTCTGCAACGTAATTATTTACCTGGTTCTCTAGTTGGAACCATTGGAATGGTTGCCAGCTTGTTCGCCTAATCTTCAAGTCGAGGATGATCATCTATGACATTCTCTTCCATTGAAACATCAAAATTTATAAGTACAAAATTATTAAGTATATGATTAATATATAGACATTTTATCGTCGTGGGCCTCAGTCACGGGAACATCTTGGGGATGCACCTCACTGGGATGGGACTTCTGGGGAGCACCATGATCTTCTGGCTGCATTTCACTATCAATGTTCTGTTGTTCAGTACTAATGGTTTCGTTGATCATGTTTCTCCCCTGATTAAAACAATGTAAGACATTAAATTATGGACGATATCAAACATTTAAGTATTGTATAAGTAATGAAAGGTTAATGTGGACTGATTTTTATTTACCTTGTACTGCAAATTGGATCTTGGGGTCTGTCCCATGCTTTTCCTACGATCAACCAAAACTTTATAACCGTACTTGTAACCAAGTTGGAGGCCTTCCTCCGTGGTTTCAGTTATGAAGTCGTCACCCTACATTGCATAAGGGTATGGTTTTTTAATGTTTTTAGCTACGATTACCTTAAAGTTGTAAGTTGATACAAATAATATTATTAATATGTTTGGGTACTTACGATTCGTGACTGTAACCTTGAGTAGCCACCTTGGCCTAGCTTGTGTTGGCCCTGTTTGGAAATCCTTTCTTTGGTTTCCTTCGAAGTGTCAGGCAACCTATCATCAAAATTTTCAAGTATGTTATATATAACCACACTTTTATTTTGATCTAAAGAAAAATAAAGCTAGTATTGAATTCAAAAAATTGTAATTTACCTTGGTGTACCAGTTATTTGTTCTCTTGATTTTTTCAAAATATTCTCTTTTGCATCATCAATGATCACCTTCCACTCCCTCTCTGGAATTGAGGGAGGACTCTCATACCTAGGATTTCTTGCCAAGATTCATCTATAAACATCCCAAGTATATTTTAAATATTCACCTGACGCAGATGTGACCGCTTTTGCATTGAATGTGTCTACACCAAAGAGGCCTTCAAGATAATCCATAAGTTCCTTTTTGAGGTTGGAATTCTGGCAATTCCACCTCATGTGTAACACTGCCCCAAAAATAGACAAGGCCTTGCTCTCTACATGCCTATAAAAAAGGTTGTTTCCTACACACAAAAAGATATGATCATTAATTTAAAATTAATAATCTAGATGATTTATGCATGAGGACAACATTACATGATTAAAATATGAATTAAAACTACCTAGGAGTCTTGATTGTTTTAATGGAAGTCCATTATCGTTGACTAAAAATGTGCACGGAAGGGTCCTCGTGCTTGTCACATGTCTAGCTCCAAGAAATGCAACCATCTCAACCACATCACTATGATCCTCATCTCTTCCACCCTCTCTAAAATCTGATCGAGGTGTGGATGTCTGTCGGTGCATGTCATCACTCCTATCTAAATGAGGTGTGGAAGATGGAGAAGTAAATAGTTCTCTGGCAGCTGTATGACCGCCCATATCAGGACTCTGTAGCGTCTTTGTAGCGCCACTACTACCAACCTTGGGATGAATAGGCTCCAAATATTCCTTTATAAAAAAGAAAATGTTTTTGCATGAGATAATGTAAAAGTTAAAGAACAAAGTATCATAATTGAGCATATGAATGCATTAAAAAAAAAATTAAAAAAAATTATGGTTATTACCTTATATGTGTTAAGTTGTGACATAAGGAGCTTGATCCTTTCTTTGATGTCTGGAGTTTTTTCTGGACGATCTAACAAGCTAAATAGTTTCTTGTTAGCTTTAATGATCTTTTTTTTAATGAGAGGATCATATCAACGCAAGAATAAAACCCCTCCTCATCGGTGAAATCATGATCCACATGCCCTGCTAACTACATATAATTTCAGCAAAAACAATGTTATTTCAATAAAATTATATAAGAAAATAATAAAAACAACATAAAATGAAAGTGGAAATTGATAATCATTTACATGTTCTACGGCTGGCCCTTTTCCATGATCATCCTGCCACATTATAATATAATTAGAACCCCCAAATATTTAAAAAATTGTTAATAATAACAAAAAAACAATGTTAAATATAATAAAAAAATGTAATGCAATAAGTAGAGGTTTCTTAAAGAGGTGTTGCATAAGAACCTGCACATTATTAGTCAATGCTTCTATTCGATTCAAATGGTAATCCACTAATAACTCTTCCTCGGGAGATATCTTTTTTATTGTGCACAAGACTACCCGATTCTCTTCACGTCCCGCATATATGCAATTCGGTTGTTTTTTTGTTGTCCTGGGTCATGTGTTGTTTATAAACCCTGCGATATCACTGGAAGCTTTAGGCCTTCCATCAATATGGATAGTCGCTCCCTTATTTTTATCCTTGTTTATTAGTTGTATATAATTTGCGGTGAGTGCATATCTCCACATACTTTTCATGTACCAGACCATCTGCATCCAATTGTTATAATTGTAACACGGTTTGACATAGTCCATCAATTCAGTTACTGCATTGTATTTTACAATTATTTCATCCATGGAAAATAGCCCCAGGCCATGCAGAGAGGATGGTGCAATGCGATATGTCATATTGTTGACAACGAAGTCAACATCTATATGAGGTAGTTCCTTAGGTACCCATTGCTTCACCAGATGCTTATACATGAGTGTAACATCTGTGTCTCCTATGATCTCATCATCATAAGAGCATGATCCTCCTTAGGCAAGAAAACATTTCATGTGTCTACAAAATTTTATTCGGAATTTTTCATCTCTAGTCCTTATTTTCTTATCATATATACTAGATGCAGTTGCATTTATGGCCTCTATTTGTCCTAAGATTTCCTCACTCGATGAAGAAATATTTGGCAGGTACCTGTTTGGTTGTACCTTCAGTTGCATGTGCACATGTTGTTAGTTAGTAGTCCATCATCATATTCACAGTTCTAAATAAAAAATTTATATATTTAGTTTTGGATGCACAATTAGAGTAGGGTGCAATTCCAATATTAGTGGTCAACCACCTAATTTAATGTGATATCCCTCTTGATTTTGGACATATTAAAAATGTGAAAACACTAAGGACATGATAAATTTATCATATGGATCTAAGAAAAAAATAGTGTTAAGGTTGTTGTTTATTGGATTTGTGCAAAATGAACCTAAAAAAAACATTCTCACTTGAACTTGAGAAATTCCATAAATTCTAGAAATGGTATAGAAAAATATAAATACTAGACTAGGATAACCCAACTAGGCACCCTCTACTCAAGGAAGAGGAACCACACGACACAAAACGCCTCTAATTTTTGCTAATCCCCATGTGTTTCATTGTCAACTCCCACAAGGCCATCCTAAACCCCAATACTATAGGGAAACAATAATAGTTTTGTAGGAATCAAATAAACCTAGGGTTGAACATGGGTATCTACCTAATCCATGTTGCATGACAAGCATAGACCACCAAATCTTGACGACAACAAAAACACATGCTAAACCATATTGCATGATAAACCTATGGAATTAAACAAGGAATTAAGGGTGACAAGGGAAGTGGTGGTAAGATAGGCTATCTACCTAATCCATGTTGCATGATAAGTGACACATATTCCACATGCATTTGGCTACATGGGCATCATTCATGAAGATGATATGATGAATTTTTTTTGCATTTAGTATAAAAAATAAGGTGAAACACATTCCCTTAAACCCTACCTCCCCATCATCTTAACAACTGACCCCACCATCACATACTTAACACCTTAGGACCTCCATCTCATATACAGAAAATACAAATGGAGGTCACGACTAGGGATTTTATGGCAAACCTAAACATTATTCATAAGGATACTATGATGAAATTGCTCATTTGTACGTTGAGAGGAATTGCAACACATTAATGGTTTCGTAAATATTTTCCAAGGGTTGTGTCTTCAATTTCAAGTTTCATCAAAGTAATTTGCAGGATTTTGAGATTGTGAGTAGGCTCTTGAAGAAATCTACAATGAGGATTTTTTTCTTCAACATTTGATCCAGGTGGATATCGGGGGCCACCCACCTTTTCCAAATGGCTCAAAACAGTTTTCTGGCCATTTTGGCAATTTACTATTTTTAGCAGTTTTTCACTTCCGGGGCCATTTTGAGGGCCTAAATGAAGTTTTTTCAAGATAGAGGTTCTCAATGATATCCGAAGGAATAATTGAGCCCCCAAAATGAATCTCCTCAATGATACCTTTCCAACGAGCTATCACACGCCTCAAACAGAGATCGTATGAAAAAGTTACGACCCCGGGAAGTTGATGCACCAACTTACCCAAACGGGGCCCACATGACTTTTGGCGCTTCATCTCCTAGGGTTAGGTTTTTGGATGTCTAGGACTTTTGGCATTCCCGATTATTGT
>ML804048.1:48158-61869 GCA_009831015.1 Picea engelmannii
CATTCTAGCGAGTCTTTCACTCTGTATTTTTACAGTCTCTGTACATTTCTTTGATTAATAGAAATTGTGTATTACTGTACATCTGTGTTTATGGTTGCATCTCTGATACATTTATGTTATATTATTGAATATCTGCAATATCTCTGTGCATTTCTTTATTATATCTCCGCTCTCATTTCGTGCCGAAAATAATCCGGATCAACATTACATGGAAAGAAGGAAGAAACTTGATGACACTTTGCAAGCCTATCAAATAATCCCATGGATATGCTTTTCAATAAGTTGGTTGAAAGGTATAAGGAAATAAATTATTGGTCGATGTTGTAGAAAATAAATACCTCCAGAGTGATGATCAACCCATCGTCTTATCGAAAGAGTTGTTAGAGCATCATGTAGTAGGGGAACAACCCCTAGTCACCTCCATCCCTGAAACAAGCCCCACTTCTACCAAATGATTTGGTCATTAGAAAGTATCTCTATGGTCAAACAAGGTCCACTGGAGGCATAACACATGCTTCATTAACATTGTGGCTACAAAAGAAGGAAATAAATGACCTTAATGGATGACTAATTAAGCAAAAAGAAGGTCAAATTCACTTGGAAGGAAAAATTTTGATGTTATGTTTGATGATGATGAGGTCATCCCTAGTAGGAGGGGATCCAAATGAAAGAAAAATTAATTAATAGAAACAAATTTAAGTTATTTTTAGGTTGGTCCTAACCTAAAGTCACAATTAAGCATTGTTTTAAGTTTGTACAGGTTCACCCTAACCCAATGGGTCGCCAACCTTTTAATTCACCTTCTAGGTACAATAGAGAATCTAGAGTTCTCTCACACCCCACAAGGGAGTGAAATGCCCAGGTGGAGCTATTTGCTACCCCCTAAAAATTTGCATGTCATCTGAGTTGTGGAGGCTATGCAATTTATTCCATCTTTCCATAGCACCATTCATCGTCCAAGGTGTGGAGAAATATGGTTGGCTTGTTAGAGGATGTTCTAGAGGAAAATTTCACCAAGAGATTCCATTTTTTTAGACTTGGCACATTTGAGGCATGGATACATGGATTTCATTACATTTTTGTTGCATCATTGATGAAGAGCCTTGTTCCAAAGATTTAAACCAAGGCCCAAAACCCATGGATAAATGAAGCACTATGTACAAGATGAATGCCACACTTAAATAGGTCACTAAAGCATGACATACGGTAAGAAAACACCAAAAATACAAAAAACAAATACCTACAGTGGAGAAATTATAGAGTAAGGCATGTGAAAATAATTGAGCTAATGGAGGAACATATTTCTTGAAATTGTGCCATGTGGCATTAGAAAGTATCTCTATGATCAAACAAGGTCCACTGGAGGCATAACACATGCTTCATTGACATTGTGGCTACAAAAGAAGAAAATAAATGACCTTAATGGATGACTAATTAAGCAAAAAGAAGGTCAAATTTGTTGGACACACCAGGGGAATGAGTGTGGGGATCTTTTTCCCAAAACTTCCCTCTTACACAAAAACTCCTTAGTTAACATTCAACATTTTCTCATTACTCATTGTTGTCATTTATAATGATTTAGATGTGAATACATATCAGCAACATATCATCAACAAATCATCTCCACAAGGAACACAAAGAACATAAGATGTATGTACAATTTTTCTTTTTATTATGGACTTCAATATGGGGGTTTTTCAGCAACAACTGAATAGAGTACAACTCTACAAGAGAACTAGATATATATGAAAGACTCATCTTACATTCTCAACACCAACTGATATGAGGCAACAATCCTCAACAGATATCAATCTGTCAACATAAACAAGTTCATCAACCATGCACCAACCTGTGCCAAACAACCTGTAATCAACCTGTACCATAAACAAGTGCATCCAACCATGTACCAAATATATAAAAATCATTTTTAAACTACTCATCAACAATTACTCATCAATATGTACCAACATCATCAACTATACAACTCATGTATGTGCCAACTCATCAACTGTTTGTCTCAACCATGACTAGTTTTGGATTAGTCAACAACCCCAACTTGAAATAATAATAAATTTGTACTTGTAATTCATAAATATATGAAACTGATATACAATGTTCTTTAGTGTGTTTTATGCAATTCCTCCAGGTTTCACTACTTGGAACCTCACATAAAAGGAGTTATAGCAAAAATGGCATACCTTGTTGAATTCTGGCGTATTTTAGAGAGAGACCTTGTAGAGTGTTCCCCACACAAAATATTAGTTGAATTGATCTAAAAACTGTTACAAAACATACTACAGACTGTACCATAACCAACACATTTTGTCTCACTGAATTTGGATCTATTATGAAGAAGTTATGACGTTTTTACCCGAAACACCTGTTTTTGACTAGTTTCAGGACTAGCCACAAACCCTATTTTCCACGGAGTGTAACTCCCAAAATACAACAACCCACAAGATGAATTTTTTACCACATATACTTGGATATGTTTCATCAATTTCGTATCAATTCCACTATCTGAATCAATATAGAAAAAAAATTATAGCGAAAATGGTGAGATGACCTGTAAATAACATACCTTAGAAAGCATCATCAAAATAATTTATCCTCCCTTCAATTCCGGCCCTCTTTTCTTCACCTTCCTTCTAAAATTCGGCTTAGATATCCTTGGTTACCTCAGTCACCTATATATCTTCAATATTCTCAAGTTTTCCACACCAAAAATGCTCAAGAATCTCTCACAAGAAGCTCTCCATCAATACTCCAAAAGATATTCTCACAAGAAGCTCTCCATTGATCCACAAAAAGGATGATCTACAAGAGGCAATTTATATCTTATTTATACTTTCATCCTCTAGGTCACTTAACCCATTTTTAGGTCACTTAACCCATTTCTAGGTCACTTAACCTATTTTCTTTATTTTAGGGTTAACCACTTTCCATAAATAGAAATTTCTCCAATATTTTATCATTTAAATATTCCTTCTTGATTTTCTCATCTTACTTTATCATTTCTTGATTTTTTCACTTCTCTTTATTATTTAAATAATCCACCTTGACTTTTTCACCTTACTTTATCACTTAATTAATGATTTATTCTTTTATGCCACTTAGACTTCTTTGACCTTGGAGGCTTCAAGCCTTCATGTGGGGGTCCTTCATCTTCGTAAGGTCATAACTCTCAAACCATGAGGAGTTATGTGACATTCCACATACCAATAGAAATGGAATGACAAGCACTATCCATATAGGATAGTTTCCCCAACAATTTCATTGATATTCATCTCATTATTCCACATACAAGCATGGGTCCTCCAACCATTCTTCTAGGATAACTCAATCTGTAAAGCGTCTTCCCGTGAGGGATTTCACCATAAGGGGAGCACTTTGGAGTTCATTCATTTGTGCACCTTATCAATCATGATAAGAAAATGATGAGACCGAGGGTCCTCCAACCATTCTTCTATGATAACTCAATCCACAAAGCATCTTCCCATGAGGGCTTTCACCATAAGGGGACCACTTTGGAGTTCATCCATTTGTGCACCTTATCAATCATGATAAGACAATAATGAGTCATCTATACATTTTTCCAACAATGCATCATATACCAATGAAACCACAACGATCCATCTTCATCATGTATCAATGACAACTCATTGATCCATCTTCATCTATGCATTCTCATCAAGGAAAATACATATTATATTACATCAGTCATCAATCAATCAGTCCTTTGACATCAATCAATGACATCTATCAATCAAACCATTGGAATCAATGACAACATGATCCAACAAAATTCACTTGGAAGTCAAATTTTGATGTTATATTTGATAATTATGAGGTCGTCCCTAGTAGGAGGGGATCCAAATGAAAGAAAATTTAATTAATAGAAACAAATTTAAGTTATTTTTAGGTTGGTCCTAACCTAAAGTCACAATTAAACATTGTTTTAAGTTTGTATAGGTTCACCCTATTAGGGTCCTATAATCATAGGTAACTTGATTCTTCGACTGTTGATTTGGCATTTTGATGCAAACCCCCTGCCCTCGGGCCGGGATCTGCTCAGGATATTCACTACAACCACGCCGAGGGTTAATCAACCCCTTTGTTCAAACCATAAAGGACTTCAGGTTTCACAATTTCACAATCCCTGTTGTCGAGGTTCTCAGTCCTTCCACCTGCTGAAACCCGAAATGCCAAAACACCGAAGGCTTTGGCCACGTCCTCCTCTGATTTTGTATCGTGTTTAGAAACTTCAGGAATTCCAGAATAGGGAACCTCGATCTCTTGTCTCCTAAAGTGTCGAATTGCCGAATCCTAACACGCTCATCAAATTTTGGCTCCTCAACAGGTTTTTCTCTTTTTTGTGGTTTCAGACTTCGCAATTTCACGAATCCTGACATGAGGTTTCCTGACTCTCCAACCTCCAAACCCCAAAACAGTCAACAAAGTCTGATTATGACTATTGACGAAAACTCGCCACTTGTCCTCTCAGCTATCCTCGGTTTCTGACGTGGATTCTTTCCACTTGTCACCTTTCCCGACTTTCGGAACTTGAATTAGTCTTCGACTATCATTCCCTTATCACTTCAAAACCCCGAATTCTGAAGTGATGCCTTCTATGGAATCAACGGCTGATAGCCTTCCTTAAGATCCAACAGCTCATGTTATTTTAGTCTTCAGGGTACCGGGAGTTCGAAACTCTCGATCCCAAAACACTTGTCACCACAATCCTGAATCCCCGAACCCTGAAAAAATGAAATGCCAAAATGCACCTTCACAGATATTTCATGTTTCGCAAATTCAGGATTTCTGATGTGAAGTGTCTCGAATCCTTGTCAACAGGCATGACGAAACCCCGATCCTCGAAATGCAAAATGCCACTTCAAGGATTTTCCAGGTTTCACAACTCCAGATTTTTCAATACAAAGGCCCCAGGCTCCTTGTCATTAGGACATCTGGTATTCCAAATCCCAAATTACCAAAATCTTGAAATTCACATCAAGTTCTATCGCAACTCAGGACTTCAGGATTTCTTCTCTACTAGGCCTGAATCCTTGTTATCAGGACCCCCGAAATGTCGAATTCTGAAACACCAAAAATTCTCCTCCTCGCCTTTACACATGAAAATCCAGTTCATGCTTCGGGAGTTCGAACGACCAAGGGCTTCATCCACACTTCAAGATTACAACCCCCAAAATGCTGAAATGATCTTCATGGTCCAACAATCGCGATCAATTGTTCACATTAGATCCTACCTCTTGAAGGATGGATTCATCCAATGCTTATCTTCTCTGCAACTCTCCTGGATCTTATGGTCCTCGCTATTTCGTGAGTTCTCCATAGATAATTTCAACCATTCAATTCTCCCCTCAAGAATATCTATGGAACGAACCAATGTTCCTTCACTAGAATTTAACCTTTTGCATGAAGATTCCGCTTCCTACCTTCCTTCGAACACTTCAAAGGTGCTACCCCTTCTGAGCTTTCTCTTGTAAATTCAAGCCTCAATAAAGGGCCTCTGCTTGCACTCCTTGCGGGAGACCTTCAAATATTTCTACGTATTTGAACTCTCAACTCTGTGCACCTTCTGTGACAACAGTCTTTCTCTCTTCCACCTTAGTTAATAACTCTTAAGGATTCAGCTAGCCTACGCATGCCTTGCACGACTCCTATACTTCACTTGCACTTCTGCTGGAATGAGAACAATGGTATTCCTCTTGAGCTTCCAAAGATAAACTTTGAACCTTTTTCAACGCACTCCTTGCGGACGTTTCACTGCACTCCTTGCAGGAAATTCCCTTTCATGAAGAGAAACAATTGAAGCTCATTCTCTTTCTCTCTCAGACTTCAAACATTTAACGTGAAATCATACATTCAACATAGAATAACAAGAAATGCATAAACAAAGAGAATAAACAACTGTAAGGATACCATTCACCATGTGTAAACAGAAACATCATAACACCATGAATTCTGATTCAAAGCTTCATATATTAATACAAGCTCCCATACATGGACTTCTTCTCTACAGCTCTCTGCTAGAGCTCTCTCTTCTTCTCTACGCTAATGAGTTAATGATCTAATGATACGATAATGAGGGTGTCTATATCCGTTTTCCCCCCTATGCTCTAAAACTATCTAATCTATCATTCATATCTACCTACTTTCATTAACTGACTTAATTTCCTTAATACAAAAGATGGATGGGAGAATTTCCCCAGGTCCATTTATAATCTCCAAAGTATAAATGAGAGTACATTCCTCTTAACTATTACATTAATGACTTTGTTTCAAAATCCAAAACGGGTCTTTATAAAAATGTGCTCTTTTTCTTCCCTCACGCGTCCAGCTACTCCTTGGGCTTAGTCACGTGCTTTAGGATTTGCACGATGCTCCTACATCATACTCCCTCGCTTGAAAATTTTCATGAACTCCTGTTCATGAGCTCTTACACGGTCTGTCCATGCTTCTGAATTTTTGCTTCATTTTCCCAGCTAGCATATTCAACTGGATGTCCCTTCCACTTGACCAAGTATTCAAAATACTCTTTCCTTCTGTTCTTTTTGTTGACTCTCTTTCCAATTATGCTTTCTATCTGCGACTTTTCAGCTACAGGCATTTGCTTTGTCCATTGAACCTTTTTATGTTCATCCTCTTCCCCTACTTCTTCATCTTTGTAAGGGTACAAATCTGAGATGTTGAATATCGGTGAAATTCTGATCCCATTGGGTAATTCAATCTCATATGTGTTTGCCCCAAATTTCTTTATGACCTTGCATGGTCCAATCTTCTTCATTTTCAGTTTGTTATATGTTCCCCTTGGGAACCTCTCCTTCCTCATATGTGCAAGAATCAGATCACCAACTTCAAATTGAAGTTCTTGCTTATGTTGATCTGCTCTGCGCTTGTATTCTTGATTTGAACTCTACAATCGCTCATTGACGTGACTGTGAAGCTCCTTCATTACTTCTACAAAGTCTTCTACAGCAGCACTTCTGAATTCAGCTTGTTCCACATCTTTCAATTCAGAAACTCCCCTTGGCTGCATTCCATATACAATTTGGAATGGACTCTTCCCTGTGCTTCTATTGATCGAATCATTATAAGAAAATTCCGCCTGTCGCAGAATGTGGCCCCACTGACTGTGGTGTTCAGTCACTAGGCTCCTCAGCAAATCTCCCAAGCTTATGTTCACAACTTATGTCTACCCATCCATTTGAGGATGATACGCTAAGCTAAATGACAAACTTGTCCCTAGCTTCTTCCATAAAGTCCTCCATAAATGTCCCACAAACTTGGTATCTTGATCTGAAACTATACTTCTTGGAAAATCATGAAGTTTGACGACTTCTTTGAAAAACAAGTTCGCAATATGAGTTGCATCACTGGTTTTCTGGCATGGTATGAAATGTGCCATCTTTGAAAATTTTTCTACCACCACAAAGATTGAATCAAAACCTCTTTGCGTTCTTGGCAGTCCCAATATAAAATCCATGCTCACTGCATCCCACGGCCTCTCACGTATGGGTAATGGATGGTATAACCCTGTTTTCTGCCTTTTCCCCTTTGTGTGATAACAAATTTTGCATCTATCCACGAATTTCTTAACATCTATCCTCATCCCTGGCCAAAAATATGAGCCATTCAACTTTGAGAACGTTTTTTTGTGACCGAAATGTCCGGCCAATCCTCCACTATGTTTTTCTTTCAACAGATTCTCCCTCATGGAGCATTTTAGAATACATAACCAGTTTCCTCTGAATAATAATCCATCCTGGATCATATATTCAATCCACTGGCTTCTGTCCCTGAGAATTGGATTCTCGGATGCCTCATACGCCTCTTTAAAATTTGGATCATCTCTGTACATTTCTTTGAGGTTATCAAAACACAAAGTTTTGACTCTAAATTCCTTCACTTCATTCATTTTTTCTCTGAAATATGCAACCGGCCTATCGTCTTGGCTCAAGACTACTCCAATTGCAAATCCACTAGCATCACACTTGACCTGGAATGTCTTGCTAAAGTTTGGCAACACCAGAATTGGCTGCTTCTTGATCTTCTTCTTTAGCAGATTGAAACTTTTCTTTGCTTCCTCTATCCAATGAAAAGATTTATGTCTTTTCTTCACCGTATCCATCATCGGTGCACTAATCCCACTAAAATTTTGGATGAATTTCCTGTAGAAACTAGCTAAACCATGGAAGCTTCGAACTTCAAACACACTTTTCGGTGATGGCCAATTCTTAATTGCATTCACCTTTTTCGGATCCATCTTCAGCTCATTTGCAAAGATAACAAAACCCAAATAAATGAGTTTTGTCCTCATAAATGTCGATTTCTTCATATTTATCAACAATTTCTCTTTTTGTAATCTCCTCATTACTGCAACTAAATGCTTTAAGTGCTCTGCTTCTGTCTTGCTGAAAATCAATATATTGTCAAGATATACGATGACAAATTTCTCAATGAAATCCTTTAGGACTTTGTTCATCAACCTCATGAAAGTACTGGGTGCATTCGTTAAGCAAAATGGCATAACAATCCATTCATACAGCCCTTCATTCGTCTTGAATGTTGTCTTCCATTCATCACCTTCTCTCATACACATTTGATGATATCCGCTTTTCAAATCAATCTTTGGAAAAAACTTTGCTCCACTCAAGCAATCCATCAAATCATCCATCCTTGGTAATGGAAATCTGTATCTGATGGTAATCATATTGATTTCCCTTGAGTCTGTACACATCCTCCAGCCTCCATATTTCTTTGGGTTTAGTACTGTTGGAACAACGCATGAACTCAAGCTCTCTTGAATCAATCCCTTGTCCATTAAATCTTGGACTTGCCTCTTAACTTCTTCATTTTCTTGCAGCATCAATCTGTACACTGCTTTGTTTGGTAAACTGGCTCCAGGTATAAGATCAATGTGATGACTTATACTTCTGATTGGTGGCAATGAACGAGGTAGTTTGTCCACTACTATATCAGCAAACTCTTCCAACAACTTCTGGATTTCTTCTGGTAAATCATCCACTCTTGTACTGGTCAAAACAATTTTTGGCTTCCTGACCACAATAAATTGTGTGTCTTCCTTCTTCTTAACCTCATTAAGAAGTTCCTTCCCACTCATGAGAAGTATAGTGTTGCTTGTCTCTATTTTTAATTTATCCTTAATCGGCAGCAACATGTGAGTTCTCCCATTCTTCTCCAGGGTGTATGTGTTCTTTCTCCCATCATGAATCACATTTCTTTCATATTGCCATGGTATACCTAGCAATATATGACAAACATCCATGGGAATGACATCACATAATATTTCATCCTTATATCCCCCTATTTTGAATTCAATTAAACATTATTTAGTGACATTTACCTAATGTCCTTTTTGTATCCATGAAACTCTGTATGGGCTTGGATGTACGATAGTCTCCAGCTCCATATTTTCTACCATCTCCGTAGAAACGAGATGGTCTATGCTACCGCTATCCATGATGACTTTGCATACCCTGTCTTTGGTCTTGCAAGTAGTCCAAAACAAATTATTCCTTTGGGTTGGGTTCTCTGCCTCCTTCTCTAGCATTAAGAGAACTTTCCTCATCATCAAGGATCTTCTGCCCTCAGCATCTTCTGCCTCAACATTCCATCCTTGTGCTTCGGCAATGTGAGTTTCACCACCTTCTTTCTTCCTATCTGGACACTCATAAGATTTATGTCCATTTTTCCCACAAATAAAACATTTCACTTCACCTCCTCGGCCTATTCCTCTTCCTCTGGTACGAGGAAAAGTATTTCTATCAACATACTATCCTCTTTGTGAGCTTCCCCCTCTCTCAGTTTGGGTTTGAGGTTTCTTCCCTTCTTCTTTACATTTCTGATTTTTGTCTTGGGTAATTGCTTTTCCCCTGGCTTGACTTTTTCCTTGGCCTCTTTGACCTTTCTTTCGACTCAGCTTCTCTTCAGCTTTCAGAGCCATCTGATAAGCATCCTCTACATTCTGAAGGGTCATCATGCTCATCTCATCCTGAATGTCATATCGCAGACCATTCATGTACCTAGAAACCTTTTCATCATCGCTTCCCGATGACCTGCTCTAATGTTTATCTTGCAGAACTCTTCAGTGTATTCTTTTACTGACATCAACTTCTGTCTCAAATTTTTCATCCTCCGAAACAAATTAATTTGATAATCCTTGGGTATGAATTTGGCTTTCATCTCCGCAACCATTCTATCCCAACTCTTGATTTTTTGCTTGTCTTTGTAGCGTCTGTCAGCCTGCAGTTCATCCCACCATAATGTTGCATTCCCTTTAAGTCTTGTGACAGCGTGCTTGACCTTCTTGTCTTCCTCGACATCCTCATAGTCAAAGTACTTATCTAGATCCCTAATCCAGTCTAGAAGATCTTCAACATCCAGGTTCCCTTCATACATGGGAATCTCCATTTTTTCCCTGGCACCTATCCTTGCAACAGCTTTGAACATGCGTTCATCCGTAGCATCTTCGACTGCCACTTCTTCTCCTTCATGTCTAGATTCATTTTCACTTTTAGCTTCGTTGATATCCCCAGCATTAACTGTTCACCTTTGTGTTGTCTCCATGGCATCAAGCCTAGCATGTAGTTCACGCATTTCTCTTTCCACTGTTGGATCAGGCATTGGTTTGTCTCTTCTTCTCGGCGGCATGGCTGAAAATGTTCCTCCTTTCCCCTACTACAGAAAGCAAAGAAATTGTTCTGGGCTCTGATACCACAACTGACGTAGACCCCTTGCCCTCGGGCTGGGATCTGCTTAGGATCTTCACTACAACCATGCCGAGGGTTAATCAACCCCTTTGTTCAAGCCACAAAGGACTTCAGGTTTCACGATTTCGCGATCCTTGTTTTCAAGGTTCTCGGTCCTTCCACCTGCCAAAACCTGAAATGTCGAAACGTCGAAGTCTTTGGCCACATCCTCCTCTGCTTCTATATCATGTTTCACGACTTCGAGAATTCCAGAATAGGGAACCCTGATCTCTTGTCTCTTAAAGTGTCAAATTGTTGAATCCCAACACATTCATCAAATTTTGGCTCCTCAACGTGTTTTTTTCTTTTTCGGGGTTTCGGACTTCATGATTTCGTGAATCCTAACGTGAGGTTTCCTGACTCTCCAACCTCTGAACCCCGAAACAGTCAACGGAATCTGATTTCGACTATTGACGAAAACTCACCACCTGTCCTCTCAGTTGTCCTCGGTTTCTGACGTGGATTCTTGCCACTTGTAACCTTTCCCGGCTTTTGGAACTTGAATCAGTCTTCGACTGCCATTCCCTTATCACTTTGAAACCCCAAATTCCAAAGTGATGCCTTCTATGGAATCAACGATTGATAGCCTTCCTTAAGATCCAACATCTCATGTTATTTCGGGCTTCTGGGTACTGGGAGTTCGAAACTTTCGATCCCAAAAAACTTGTCACCATAATCCCGAATCCCCAAACCCTGAAACACCGAAATGTCGAAACGCGCCTTCACATATATTTCACGTTTTGAAAATTAGGGATTTCTGATGTGAAGTGTCCCAAATCCTTGTCAACGGGCATGACGAAACCCCAATCCCCGAAATGCAAAATGCCACTTCAAGGATTTTTTGAGTTTCGCAACTCTGGGTTTTTTAATACAAAGGCCTTGAGCTCCTTGTCATCAGGACTTCCGATATTCTGAATCCCGAATTACCAAAATCCTGAAATTCACATCAAGTTCTGTCACAACTCACGACTTCGGGATTTATGCTCTACTAGGCTTGACTCCTTGTCATCAGGACCCCCGAAATGTTGAATTCTGAAACGTCGAAAATTCTGCTCCTCTCCTTTACACACAACAATCTATTTCGCGCTTCGGGAGTTCGAGCGACCAAGGGCTTCATCCACACTTTGGACTTACAATCCCTGAAATGACGAAATGATCTCGACAATCCAACAGTCGTGATCAATGGTCCACATTGGATCCTGCCTCTCAAAGGATCGATTCGTCCAATGCTTATCTTCTCCACAGCTCTCCTGGATCCTACGGTCCTTGCTATTTTGTGAGTTCTCCACAGAGAATTTTGATCGTTCAATTCTCCCCTCAAGAATCTCTATGGAACGAACCAATGTTCCTTCACTAGAATTTAACCTTCTGCATGAAGATTCCACTTCCTACCTTCCTTCGAACACTTTAAAGGTGCTACCCCTTCTGAGCTTTCTCTGGTAAATTCAAGCCTCAACAAAGGGCCTCTTCTCGCACTCCTTACGGCAGACCTTCAAATACTTCTGCGTATTTGAACTCTTGACTCTGTGCACCTTCTACGACAACAGTCTTTCTCTCTTCCACCTTAGTTAATAACTCCTAAGGATTCAACTAGCATGTGCACGCCTTGCATGACTCCTATACTTCACTTGAACTTGTGTTGGAATGAGAACAATGGTATCCCTCCTGAGCTTCCAAAGATAAACTATGAACCTTTGTCAACGCACTCCTTGCGGACGTTTCACTACACTCCTTCCAAGAAATTCTCTCTTAGGAAGAAAAACAATTGAAACTCATTCTCTTTCTCTCTCAGACTTCAAACATTTAACATGAAATCATACATTCAACACAGAATAACAACAAAGGCATAAACAAAGAGAATAAACAACTGTAAGCATACCATTCACCATGTGTAAACAAAAACATCATAACACCATGAATTTTGATTCAAAACTTCATATATTAATTCAATCTCTCGTACATGGACTTCTTCTCTACAGCTCTCTGCTACAACTCTCTCTTCTTCTCTATGCTAATGTGTTAATGATATAATGATACAAGAATGAGGGTGTCTATATCCATTTTCCCTCCTATGCTCTAAAACTTCCTATTCTATCATTCATATCTACCTACTTTCATTAACTGGCTTAAATGCCTTAATACAAAAGATGGATGGGAGAATTTCCCTAGATCCATTTACAATATCCAAAGTATAAATGTGAGTATGTTCCTCTTAACTATTACATTCATGACTTTGTTTCAAAATTAAAAACGGGTCTCTATAAAAACATGCTCTTTTTCTTCCCCCGCGTGTCCAGCTGCTCCTTGGGCTTAGTCTTGTGCTTTAGGCTTTGCACGATGCTCCTGCATCACGTTTCTCTCATAATGATGAAGTCTGTCTTGGTTGATTCCATTTCTCCCCTCCATTCATTTCACCCAGTCCTCCATCACCCTGCTGCATCCTTCATCCATGCTACGCACTCATTCCCTTGTCCTTTTGTCCCATTGACTACCTCTCGCCCGCCGCTCATCCATGCATAAACAAAATTAGGCTAAAAAGAACAATACAATGATTAGATTATTTAATAATGTTAGTATGATTAGATAAATAAGCTAGGTTAAATCTTGTTAAAAATTAATTAATTGATTAATTAATAATTAATTTAGATGATTAGTGATTAGGTTAATATTTTATTAATTAATATTAAAAATAATACAAAATATAATAAAAAACATAAAAGCAAAATAAAATAAAATAAAACACAAAAACAATAATAAAAAACATATTAAAACATATAAATCAAAACAATTAAAATATAATACAAAATATAACAAAAAACAAAATAAAACAAACATAAAACAAAAAAAAAACATATATAATTAAAAACAAAAAGTAAAAAATAAAAACACTACCCTAAGTCTACCCACCCAACTTCACA
>ML804048.1:62095-81395 GCA_009831015.1 Picea engelmannii
CGGAATACCGCCTTACCCGAAAAAAAAACCACTCTCCCTAATATTTTTTAAAAAATCGCCCATTTTTGCCTGTTCAATATGTCTTCTTCTGAAACAGATTCTGGGCGAACAAAAATGAATTTTAAGAAACCGAGAGAGGTTTTTATCTGTAACATGATGACGAACAAAATTTTCTCTCAATTTTTGTATAGGTGCCATGATAAGGGAGAATCGAAGCCATATTCGAGACCCTTTCTTCCAGTTTTTCATTTTTCTATTATAGTCCTGATTTTGCAGGAGCTGTTACGGCGCGTTGGAGGTGAATTAGGCGAAGCCAAATGAGTTTTTTGTCCATCACATGCCCATATACAATAACCTCCTTTAGTTTTTTCCCAGGTGTCATAATTAAAGAGAAACAAATGTCTGAGTGGACCTATTTTTCGTATAAATTCGGCCCGTCTTTCATGGCGGACAGTTCCAGATTTTTGGGGATTTGTGGCTATTTTTGGCCAAGGCGGTTAAATCCGACTTTCAAAACTTGTTGGGGGATCTCTCCTATTTATTGAGATGATTTTAATGTAAAATGGGGTTGATTCTTTCACCCAGAAGGTTGTTCTCTGTAATTTTTTAGATCCACCAGTAATACAAAGGAATTGGTGCACAGGATTCTTGCGTCTGGACATTGGTGATGTTGTTCTTGCTATGTTAATGTTTTCTTACTCTCTTATCACCTTGTTTTATAATTCTAACTATTAAAAGGAAGTTAAAGAACATAATTTACCTCAAGTACTCTGTATCTGGCCTTTTATCAGTCTACGTGTTATTCTTCTACTTTTGAGTTAAAGAAATTCTTGAATGCTTCTTTACTTAAATGAACCTCTCACCTGTTCTATCTTTCCATCACATTTTATCTTAATCGATCCAGTATCTTGGCCATCTCGCCCTGTGAAGAATCCCTTTAAAAGTTGTTTATCTGATCTTAATTTTTGACATAGACCCCATATCCCAATGGGATTCTAAAGCAATCATTCAGCCAAACACCTCAAATAAAAACAAACCATGTTCTGCATAACTAGCCTAATATCATATTTCAAACAAATCTAAATTTGACAGAGAGATCCCTCTCTGAATATCGGAGGGATAGATCCCTGACTCGAAGCATTTTTTATGTTGCCTCTGTGACTGCCTCCACAGCCTTGGGCAAATTACAGAGTGCTAACAGAATGGAAACCATACTGGGGAACTTTCTCCAGTAGTACACTTCAAAGTTCTAGATCTAATCACTAATGGTGGACAGTGACCAGAAAAAAGAAGGCTGAGATCATTCACCTGGCGACTCCAATCTCCAGATCAATTCCAATTCGAAGACTCCACTAGAGAAAGAACCTAAAGCATGGCCAAGCCGTCTAGAAAGACCAGTTACTCAAGCTCAAATTGCATTCAAGACATCTTTGGTTTTATCTACAATTATGTTTTGTCTCATTCTAAGCTTGATCAAAAGTATATTGCTGAAGATTACATTGACCACCTGTTGATTGATGAGCCTCAAGAGATCAGATCCCTAATTGTAGATTATGTGCACATCCCAAATGCACCTGTAGAAGTCCTAGTGAGACATAAGCCTCCTGCTTTATCTCCTACTCTTGCTAAACCTCCGGATGGTTGTAAGCCTCTTACTTCACCTCTTGTACCTGCCAAAATCCCAGATAGATACAAGCCCCTAGATTTGTCTCCTATCCTCCATGACCTCCCTGCAAATTACACTAATAATCTGCCCAGGTTTGATGGAGAGAATGCCAATATTATTGTTGAAAAACACATCCAGAGGTTTGAAGATTTTCTTGACCTTTATGAGTTTGAAGATGACGATATCTATATCAGGATGTTTTCCTTGTCTTTGCAAGGAAAAGTTAAAAATTGGTTTAAAAACCTCCTAGCTGCAAGCATTAGAAATTTTCATCAGTTCGTGCAAGTTTTCTTAGATAGGTGGGTGATCATGAGAAATGTCTTTCTCATCCTAGAAGAATATGACCATTTGAAAACGCAGCCAGAGGAGACAGTACCTCAGTTTTTAGCAAGATTCAATAAGGTATATCATGCAATGCCTGCTGATATGAGGCCACTGCTAGGATCATCTCACTTGCATTACCCAAATGCCTTTGATCCTGAGATGGCATTCCAATTAAGAGAAAGGAACATTGCAACTCTAGAAGAAATGCAGAACATTGCAGTTGATGTGGAGGCCAACTTGTTGATCAAAAGGTCAAAGATAAAGAACAAAGAAAAGGAGCAGTTGAATTCATCAGAAGCTAAACTGGACATTTTGGCCAGTTTCATGGAAGAGATGATGCAAAGGATCAACAGGAAAGATGAGCTTGTTGTCCAAAGACATCATGTTCCATTGATTTCAGAGAAAGAAAAGGTCACTGTTCCCAAACATTTTGCTGCTCATCCTTGGTACCATGGTTTGGATAATGATTCTTTCATGTATTCAATTCACAACATAGTCAAAGATGAAGTTCCATCTCAACTTATAGAGGAACAACCAACTAATATGATGTGCATGTTGGATGAAATTTCTTACTTGGATAATCTACCCAAGTGTTATCAATATGATGATGATCATGAGGCTGAAATAGATTTGGATTGTTCAAAGAAATCAGCAGCATGTCGTTGGTAGGAAGAATATCAGTTACAACTTAGATATGACAATCATCCTTTACACAACAATCATGACAACGATGAGGAAAATGCAGAAAATCTCGGAGTAAATGGAAACACTTTGCCCTTATGTTTCTCATCTTTTCAATTTCTGAAAAGAAACTCTAGGCCAGTTGTAAATAGTGAAGACATAAAATTATCTAATCAACTAGTTGAAGATGCCATTGGAGATACAAAATCCGATCCAGGGGTGTAGCCCTTGAGCCTTCTTAAAGATCAAACCTCAGATGAAATCATGAAACTCGAAACAGATGATGAGTTGATCCATCTTGATTCATTGCCTCTGTGCTTTAATTCATTTCAAATTTTGAGGGGGAATCTTGGTCAGATTCTAGTTGAAAGTCATAGTGTAAGCCATAAAGTACCAATAAAGCCAATGGCACCCTTATATAAATCATTTTATGACCCCATAGTTGATGTTTTGGATGACTTGTCTCGTCAAATCCATTTTCCATCATCCATCTATAGGCTAAAAGGATGTTATGATATTGACATGATCAGGCAGTCAAATACAGGGGCGTGTTCAACAAAAGTATCATTTCAGAACCCACCAGAACATTTGTAGCCATATCAGGAAGTGCATGAGAATGCAAAGAGCATAACTACGACATCAAATCATGAAGTTGAGTTGGTTAAATTTGAATATCCAGTAATTGGTCAAGTCTATCTTGATCCAGTGGCTATTTATATGGAGAAATTGTTCATCACAGAGCCACAATGCATTCCCGGTATTTTTGTTATTTGTCATGTTTATCAAGCTCCTTGTAATGAAGATCAGGATGAAGAGCATTTCATCATGCCTACGCAAGTTCTATTTCTGATATTGAATAAAAATATTGAAAGAGTAGAGCTAGTAGAGCATTTTCTTGACTGACTGCACTAGCATTATTGTATCATTTAAAACAAAAAGATTGTCAGCGATATAGGGTAGGTAGGAAAAAGTGAATAAGCTCAGCATTCTGAGCATCTCTTTTTTCATCAGTGTTCATTTGAATTTGGTTTCAGTTGCAAGATCAAAACATGTATAGGTTGCAGAATCAGATTTTGGGATCAACCCAATGGATAAAGCACCAGTCCGCATATTCAAAAGTCTAACATTCTTGACACCTCTTGAAAGAGATGCCATCCCCAGGTGGAGCCTATGTTAGGGTCCTATAATCATAGGTAACTTGATTCTTCGACTGTTGATTTGGTGTTTCTCTCGTAATGACGAAGTTTGGCTCAGTTGATTCCATTTCTCCCCTCCATTCATTTCGCTCGATCCTCCATCACCCTGTTGGATCCTTCATCCACGCTATGCCCTCACTCCCTTGTCCTTTTGTCCCATTGACTACCTCTCTCCTACCGCTCATCAATGCATAAACAAACTTAGGCTAAAAAGAACAATAAAATGATTAGATTAATTAATAATGTTAGTATAATTAGAGAAATAAGCTAGGTTAAATCTTGTTAAAAAATAAATAATTAATTAATTAATTAATAATTAATTTAGATGAGTAGTGATTAGGTTAATATTTTATTAATTAATTTTTAAAATAATACAAAATATAATAAAAAACATAAAAAACAAAACAAAACAAAATAAAATAAAACACAAAAACAATAATAAAAAACATATTAAAACATATAAATCAAAACAATTAAAATATAATACAAAATATAACAAAAAACAAAATAAAACAAACATATATAATTAAAAAAAAAAGTAAAAAATAAAAAAACTACCCTAAGTCTACCCACCCAACTTCACGCATACATCACATCCTATTAAAAACAAATCAACGGATAAGAAAAATTCTGGACCCCACCTCGTCATCCGAAGTTTAATGAGAGGGGGGGTCCGGAATGGTTGTATTATAAAACCACCCTTTGGACACTTGTTGGCTCCACATGCTAGAAGACCCCCCCCTGGATAAAACCTCTTACCACCTCAAGGGGGGTCTAGAATACCACCTTCCCGAAAAAAAAAACCAGTTTCCCCAATATTTTTTAAAAAATCACCCATTTTTGCCTGTTCAGTATGTCTTCTTCTGAAACCGATTCCGGGTGAACGAAAATGAATTTTAAGAAATCGAGAGAGGTTTTTCTCCATAACGGGTTGAATAACATAAAACTCTCTCAGTTTTTTCATAGGTTCAATGGGAAAGGAGAATCAAATCCATCTTCAAGACCCTTTTTTCCAGTTTTTCATTTTTCTGTTACAGTCCTGATTTTGTGGGAGCTGTTACGGCGAGCGGGAGGCAAATTCGATGAAACCAAAGGATTTTTTTGTCTAGAACATGCCCATATACAATAAAATCCTTCATTGTTTTCCCATGTGTCATAATTAAAGAGAAACAAATGTCTAAGTGGACCTCTTTTTCGCAGAAATTTGGCCTGTCTTTCATGGAGAACAGTTCCATATTTTTGGGGATTTGTGGCTATTTTTGGCCAAGGCGGTTAAATACGATTTACACAACTTGTTGGGGGATCTCTCCTATTTATTGAGATGATTTTAATGTAAAATAGGGTTGATTCTTGCACCCAGAAGGTTGTTCTTTGTAATTTTTTAGATCCACTAGTAATACAAAGGAATTGGTGCACAGGATTCTTGCGTTTGGACATTGGTGATGTTTTTCTTGCTATGTTAATCTTTTCTTACTTTGTTATCACCTTGTTTTCTAATTCCAACTGTTAAAACGAAGTTAAAGAATAGAATTCACCTCAGGTACTTTGTATCTGGCCTTTTATCAGTCTGCATGTTATTCTTCTGATTTTGAGTTAATGAAATTCTTGAATGCTTCTTTACTTAAATGAACCTATCACCTGTTCTATCTTTCCATCACATTTTATCTTAATCGATCCAGTATCTTGGCTATCTCGCCCTGTGAAGAATCCCTTTGAAATTTGTTTATCTAACCTTAAGTTTTGACACAGACCCCATAGCCCAATGGGATTCTAAAGCAATCATTCAGTCAAACACCTCAAATAAAAACAAACCATGTTCTACATAACTAGCCTAATATCCTATTTCAAACAAATCTAAATTTGACAGAGAGATCCCTCTCTGAGTCTTGGAGGGCTAGATCCCTGACTCGAAGCAGTTTTGATGTTGCTTCTGTGACTACCTCCATATCCTTGGGCAAATTACAAAGTGCTAACACACCCTAACCCAATGAAAAAAAGAGTATAAGTGCCACATCAAAGAAGAATTAGAACATTTTATGTTGAGCACTCAAAAGGTTTGATGACCATGGCAGTGGTTGTGAGATTTTATAGGAAATATTTTTAAAGGTGTCTCTTTCAAACTGTGGTTGGGTGAACATTAGAAGCCTATGTTGGTGTACTTGTAATCTTTTCATCTTCTTGTATGCGGCTGGGTATGTTTTCTCGTGCAATCTAAATCATATGCAACCCTTTTGTTGGAAAATGACTCGTTATGGGGTCCATCATGTTTATGTCTCAAGATGTGGATGTTGCGATTTGACCCACAAAGGTAACCTACATTCATTCAAGAAGTGGGAATTGTTGCCTCGTTTACCCATTGAGCTTTGGAATAGCAAGATATTGGAGGGCATAGGAAATACCATTGGTTGATTTGTTGCTTTGGAGGATCGATGTATGGAGAAGGAATATCACATGGTTAGGCATATTTTGGTCGAATTAGACCTTATATAAGGTCGATTATAAAAATTGGATATGGATATAGAATGGAGAAATTGGAAATTCCAACAAAAAATAGAGTGTTGGAGACTCTTTTTTTGTTGTGTGTTTTGTCATGAAGTTGGGTGTCTAAAGAATGATTCTCATCAGGTCATATGAGGTCATCCCTAGTAGGAGGGGATCCAAATGAAAGAAAATTTAATTAATAGAAATAACTTTAAGTTATTTTTAGGTTGGTCCTAACCTAAAGTCACAATTAAACATTGTTTTAAGTTTGTACAGGTTCACCCTAAGCCAATGAAAAAAAGAGTATAAGTGCCACATCAAAGAAGAATTAGAACATTTTATGTTGAGCACTCAAAAGGTTTGATGACCATGGCAGTGGTTGGGAGATTTTATAGGAAATATTGTTAAAGGTGTCTCTTTGAAACTGTGGTTGGGTGAGCATTAGAATCCTATGTTGGGGTACTTGTCATCCTTTCAACTTCTTGTATGTGGTTGGCTATGTTTTCTCGTGCAATCTAAAGCATATGCAACCCTTTTGTTGGAAAATGACTAGTTATGGGGCCCATCAAGTTTATGTCTCAAGAGGTAGAGGTTGGGCTTTGACCCACAAAGGGAACCTACATTCATTCAAGAAGTGGGAATTAATGTTGCCTGGTTTACCCATTGAGCTTTGGAATAGAAAGATATTGGAGGGCATAGGAAATACCATTGGTTGATTTGTTGCTTTGGAGGATCAATTTATGGAGAAGGAAGACTGCATGGTTGGGCATATTTTGGTCGAATTAGACCTTATAGAAGGTCTATTATAAAAATTGGATATGGATACAGAATGGAGAAATTGGAAATTCCAACAAAAATTAGAGTGTTGGAGACTCTTTTTTTTGTTGTGTGTTTTGTCATGAAGTTGGGTGTCTGAA
The DNA here is from genome assembly GCA_009831015.1 of Picea engelmannii. Classification (NCBI taxonomy): domain Eukaryota; kingdom Viridiplantae; phylum Streptophyta; class Pinopsida; order Pinales; family Pinaceae; genus Picea; species Picea engelmannii. The sequence goes on from ML804048.1 coordinate 69,361, forward strand.
GAATGATTCTCATCAGATCATATGAGGTCATCCCTAGTAGGAGGGGATCCAAATGAAAGAAAATTTAATTAATAGAAACAAATTTAAGTTATTTTTAGGTTGGTCCTAACCTAAATTCACAATTAAACATTGTTTTAAGTTTGTACAAGTTCAACCTAACTCAACGAAAACAAGAGTATAAGTGCCACATCAAAGAAGAATTAGAACATTTTATGTTGAGGACTCAAAAGGTTTGATGACCATGGTAGTGGTTGGGAGATTTTATAGGAAAGATCATTAAAGGTGTCTCTTTGAAACTATAGTTGGGTGAGAATTAGAAGCCTATGTTGGGGTACTTGTCATTCTTTCATATTCTTGTATGTGGTTGGGTATGTTTTCTCATGTAATCTAAAGCATCTTCAACCCTTTTGTTGGAAAATGACTAGTTATGGGGCCTATCAGGTTTATGTCTCGAGAGGTGGATGTTGGGCTTTGACCTACAAAGGGAACCTACATTCATTCAAAATATATGGGAATTGTTGCATGGTTTACCCATTGAGCTTTGGAATAGCAAGATATTGGAGGGCATAGGAAATACCATTGGTTGATTTGTTTCTTTGGAGGATCGATGTATGGAGAAGGAAGATCACATGGTTATGCATATTTTGGTCAAATTAGACCTTATATAAGGTCTATTATAAAAATTGGATATGGATACAGAATGGAGAAATTGGAAATTCCAACAAAAATTATAGTGTTGGAGACTCTTTTTTTCTTGTGTGTTTTTTCATGAAGTTGGGTGTCTGAAGAATGATTCGCATCGGGTCATATGAGGTCATCCCTAGTAGGAGGGGATACAAATGAAAGAAAAATTAATTAATAGAAACAACTTTAAGTTATTTTTAGGTTGGTCCTAACCTAAAGTCACAATTAAACATTGTTTTAAGTTTGTACAGGTTCACCCTAAGCCAATGAAAAAAAGAGTATAAGTGCCACATCAAAGAAGAATTGAACATTTTATGTTGAGCTCTCAAAAGGTTTGATGACCATGGCAGTGGTTGGAAGATTTTATAGGAAATATTGTTAAAGGTGTCTCTTTGAAACTGTGGTTGGGTGAGCATTAAAAGCCTATGTTGGGTTACTTTTCATTATTTCATCTTCTTGTATGTGGTTGGGTATGTTTTCTCGTGCAATCTAAAACATATGCAACCCTTTTGTTGGAAAATGACTAGTTATGGGGCCCATCAAGTTTATATCTCAAGAGGTGGATGTTGGGATTTGACCCACAAAGGGAACCTACATTCATTCAAGAAGTGGGAATTGTTGCCTAGTTTACCCATTGAGCTTTGGAATAGCAAGATATTGGAGGGCATAGGAAATACCATTGGTTGATTTGTTGCTTTGGAGGATCGATGTATGGAGAAGGAAGATCGCATGGTTGGGCGTATTTTGGTCGAATTATACCTTATAGAAGGTCTATTATAAAAATTGGATATGGATACAGAATGGAGAAATTGGAAATTCCAACAAAAATTAGAGTGTTGGAGACTCTTTTTTTGTTGTGTGTTTTGTCATGAAGTTGGGTGTCTAAAGAATGATTCTCATCAGGCCATATGAGGTCATCCCTAGTAGGAGGGGATCCAAATGAAAGAAAATTTAATTAATAGAAACAACTTTAAGCTATTTTTAGGTTGGTCCTAACCTAAATTCACAATTAAACATTGTTTTAAGTTTGTACAGGTTCAACCTAACCCAATGAAAACAAGAGTATAAGTGCCACATCAAAGAAGAATTAGAACATTTTATGTTGAGCACTCAAACGGTTTGATGACCATGGTAGAGGTTGGGAGATTATATAGGAAATAGCGTTAAAGGCGTCTCTTTGAAACTGTGGTTGGGTGAGCATTAGAAGCCTATGTTGGGGTACTTGTCATCTTTTCATCTTCTTGTATGTGGTTGGGTATGTTTTCTCGTGCAATCTAAAGCATATGCAACCCTTTTGTTGGAAAATGACTAGTTATGGGGCCCATCAGGTTTATGTCTCAAGAGGTGGATGTTGGGATTTGACCCACAAAGGGAACCTACATTCATTCAAGAAGTGGGAATTGTTGCCTGGTTTACTCATTGAGCTTTGGAATAGCAAGATATTGGAGGGCATAGGAAATACCATTGGTTGATTTGTTGCTTTGGAGAATCGATGTATGGAGAAGGAAGATCGCATGGTTGGGCGTATTTTGGTTGAATTAGACCTTATAGAATGTTTATTATAAAAATTGGATATGGATACAGAATGGAGAAATTGGAAATTCCAACAAAAATTAGAGTGTTGGAGGATCTTTTTTTGTTGTGTGTTTTTTCATGAAGTTGGGTGTCTGAAGAATGATCCTCATCAACTGACATGTAGAAAGGATACTACACAACGTGACACATTAACTCCAACAACATCTCTAGATAAAAGATGTATGTATATATCATACATGTTCTTGCAAATTCATAATGTTCCTAGTGGCTTCTCGATTCCAATTGGTTATAAGGCTACTACTAAACATATGGATTTAACAAGTGATGGTCCTCATTCGATGTTTGAGTCCCTAATTGGATCAAAAAGGGTTGAGGGAAGGTCTGGCTCAAAAGAGTTATTATAAGAGCTGGGTGAGATCATTTAGAATAATATTGTTCTGGGGGAATGTAGTGTACCCTCTATATATACGCGATTTTCTTCTAATGATACTAAGCTAGTCCATGTCCAAATGAATAATTTTTTGTTCAAAGAGAGTAAGTCACAATCCCTTCTACCCACAAATGACCCTAAGAAGAAGTCTAAACAAAATTTCCCTAAAGTGCTTATGTTTGTTAAGATCATTAAAATAATTCAAGATGGAGCCAAGGGGGTTGGTGGGGGGACTAGCCATGGACAAGAAAATGCCTTCTACTATTGAAAAGAAATCAGATATATCATTGGCTAAGTGTCAAGAAAGGAAATAAGTAATAGAGGGTAAACAACTCACCATCAATGGCATCTTTAGAGCAGGGAAGACCTAAAAATTGGTTACAAAATTATCATTATTTCACTAAATTCTAGAGGGGTTGGGGGTGCCCACAAACAGTTATCCCTCAAATGAATGTTCTCAATTTACCAACCTAATGTTATGATGCTACAACAAATTTAACAACCTAATGAAGAGATTTTTGCATTTAAAATTGTAAAATTCCCACTCAATTATTTTTAGTCCTTTTCTTGGTTTTATTGTATTAGCCTTTTGTTAAACAATTTGCCATTGAAATGTTTATAGAGGTTGTTATAAATTTACTCATTGTTGTAGCAATTTTACATGAATTCCTGAGTGTGGACTTTTGACAAACACTTGGACTGTAGTATATTTCACATTGTTTGACTACCCAATTTGCAGTTATGGTATTTTAGATGGATTCTTGAAGTGTTTTAGATGGTTGACATAGATTTCATGTTATCCCTTTGATAACATAGTGACTAGGAAAACCCTAGGAACAAAAGTTCAAGTTCGAATATGCCCTAACTCAAATATGCAGAATATCTAATTCAAACAAAGTGCCCTAGATCGAATATATAGAATATATCATTCAAATGATGATGCATGTGTGCCCTAGAATTTTCAGAATAGAAAATTTTGAAAAGGACAGAGTGATGAAAATTTACTGGATTGGAAGTCATTGTTGGTCTAGTTCACTTCTTTCTCGCTCTTTATCTTTGTGTCTCCTTGTTGTGGTTACCATGTGTCTTGTTGGGGTCTCTTTCTACCTTTGTGGATCGGGATGAATGCGAATGGGCTGAATGGGGTCAGTCGAGTTCAGGGATCAATGCATGTGAATGGGGTTAGTTGAGTTCGAACAGGATGAGTTAGGGAAAATGGTGTTAGGGGTCGGGTTATGTTCAACTGTGAAATGTGAATGGGGTTAGGCCATTTGGGTTCTGTTCACTGTGCAATGTGAATGGGGTTAGGGCATCGGTCGGGTTCTATTTTCACTGTGTGTAATGCGAATGGTGTTAGGGTGTGGTCGGGTTCTTTTAGTAACATATATAACATATATGTTACATATATATGTTATATATGTTATATATGTTACATATATAACATATATATGTTATATATTTGTAACATATATATGTTTACAATATTTTAATTTTATAAATATTTTTTATATTTTATATAATTAAAATATTTTCCAATATGTTCAATATTTTAATTTTACAATAAGAAAACTCTAGAATTCATGTTGACCTACACATTATTGAACAATTAGTTGATAGATGCTAAAAGCTATAAGTAGGGCTTCAACAAGGTGATCAACGAGAAACTTGTGAATAATTAATTCTACATATTCAAAGGGCTATCAAAATCCATCAATCTCTTTGAAAAGGTGATCAATGAACATTTCATATTGCATTCATTCAATAGATTCCAAGGATCACTGCAACATTATCAATTGGACTATTAAAGATTTCAATTTCATATGGAAATAGAAGATCTCACTCTACCCAATTTAATAATATTAGATGGTGATTATAGAATAATCATTATGATGGAGACAAAAATAATTAGAGAAACCAAAATTGTGACCACCAAGAAGGAGAAATAGTCATTGATGATTAGTGATCCAACACAATTGCATTCAAAAAAAGGAGAATATTGAATCATTATTGATTTAATAAGTTGCAATAGTGGATGAGGAGTTGGTTATTTCTAGTGAATCCTCTAGAAGCAGACAAGATGAACTATATGAATGCAAAGGGAAAGGGTAGTATAACTAGAGGATTGCTTAGAGGAAATAAATCATTTGATAGTGGATCATTGTAGCATTGGAAGATGGATAATCTAAGCTTTTTGTTCCTAAAACTCTCTCCAACCTCTTGCCACTAAAAATATGCTCTATTCACTTACTACTAAAATTTAGTATACAGTCCCCTGAAAAACTTCTATTATATCTCTCCCGTCACCTTATGTTCTCCCTTCCTCTAAAAACCTCTCCATGACATTGAATCGTTCCCTAGATAAGTCGCTCTCAGGCTCTCCAATATTGCCAGGTTTTAGGGAGGATGAGGAGAATGGATCATCTCTCTCTACATCCCTTGACTCCTTAGCTCCTAACCTTAGTGAGACCTGTGACCCTGTACCACTGCCTTTTTTCCTTGGTAAAGAAGTTGTTGTCAACAGTGGAGATATTGGCTCTTCCTCCTCGCAAGACACAGGTAAGGGATATAAATCCTTTGCTTGGTCTTGTGGTATTGCTTCAGAACTCTCACCGATCAAGACTAGAAGTTCTCGAAAGAAGCAGGTGGCTTCTAGTATTCAAGTAAATGTTCTTGTTCATTCTTCCCCGGATACTGGGGCCCTTAGAGAAATGAAGGCCCTCGCGAGGGAAAAATGATGGTATTGCTCTCCTTGAACATTTAGGGGATTGGAGGCACCCTCAAGGCTGCCTCAGTTCACAGACTACTGGACCGCACCAAGCTAGACATTATTTTTTTACAAGAGACTCTCTCAGACGAACAAAAAGCTCATTATCTTTTGCTTCTACTTCGTCCTTCCTGGGCTGTGAATGCGGTTAACTCTCTAGGGTCTTCTGGCAGTTTTCTAGTCGCGTGGGACCCTAACTATTTTGATCTAATCCCTTTCTTGGTGGACGAAGGTATTTTTTTAATAAGTAGTTGTATTTATTCAAAAAAGAAGCTGGCATTTCTAAATGTTTATGGGTCGTGTTTAGATCGAAAGAAATTCTGGAGTAAAGTAGAAAAAATTGGTATTCTCTCAACTCCAAATCTCATCGTTGCTGGTGATTTCAATTTCATTTTATCCTCGGATGAAAATTGGGGGGGTTCTTTTTTTCTGGTTCAAATGAGGAATTTTATAGAGACTTACTTTCCTCACTAAAGCTAGTAGATATCAAGCCATAGAAGTTGGTCCCAACTTGGCGTAACGGAAAATCCAGTCATGATGCTATTTCCAGGAGACTTGATAGATGATTAATTTATGAATGTTTATTATCTATTGATGGCCTTTTGAGATCATGGGTGGAATACCCATTTATCTCTGACCATGCTCCCTTTCTTTTCCAGCTGGAGAACACGCCTTTATATAAGGTGTTTCCTTTCAAGTTCAATTCAATTTGGCTGCAGAATGCCAAATTTGTAAAGCTAGTCCATTTAATTTGGAAGGATCCCCATTTTATGATGGAGGGTAACAATCAGTTACGACTAATCTGGAAACTTAAAGAGCTCAAACGACAAACAAAAATATGGCTAGCTGAAGTCAAGGCACAAAACAATCATTTTTTGGAGAATTTGGAAATTGATATTAAGAAACTTTTATTAAAATCAGTTGAGAATCCCTTATCCTTGGAGGATGATAGAAATCTCCGTCAGTTGGAATCAAAGAGGAACAACTATCTACATAGAGAAGAAGAAACCTGGTGTATCTGTAGCAAGGCTACTTGGATACAAAGTGGAGATTCCAATACAAAATATTTTCATAAAACAACCAGCTACAATAGAAATCGGAAGCATATTTGGGAGTTACAAAAGGAAAATGGGGATAGCATAATTGATCATGAGGCGATAAAAGATGAGGTTGTCACCTACTTTAATCATTTATTCAAAGCAAAAGAAACCACCAACTATACTGAATTGACTAGGATATCACCCAATCTCTTTATGCAATCTTATTTATAAGGTGATCTCAAAATTCCTTCCGAACCAGATCAAGCCGATTATGTCAAAGTTTCTTTCTCCAGAACAGATGGGGTTTCTAAAGGGTAGAAGAATACAAGACACTATTGTTACAGCTCATGAGAGTCTCCACAGTATTAAAAAAAAAATATTAAATCTCTGGTGCTAAGGTTAGATCTCAAAAAATCCTATGATAGCATTGACTGGGATTACTTAAGGTTGATATTACTCTCAGTAGGTTTTGGGGTTAAGCTAACATGATTAATTATGAGTTGTGTTTCCAGTGCCATATTTGCAATTTTGATTAATGGGGAGGCGTCGTATTACTTTAAAAGATGGAGGGGGCTTCATCAGGGATACCCATTATCCCCTTACCTGTTCATATTTATTATGGAAGGCCTCAGCCTGATGCTATCTAGAGGTAGTGATGATCATAGTTTATCAGGTATTAAGGTAACAAAATTTCTGAAGATCATCCACTTAATGTTTGTCGATGATGTTCTCGTAATTCTGATGACACTCTTGTGTGGGCCGGTGGAGATGCATCGGGAGCCATTACTGCATCAAACCTCTATCAGTCTTTCATTTTTCCTTTAAATAATTTGTGCGACAAACCTTGGACTCTCAAATCTCTATCAGGATTTAATTTGTATTGTTTTGAATTGATACCTCTATGTAAAAGAAATTATACCTTATATAATTTTGAGTCATTTTTCTATTAGAAAAAAAAAATTTGTTGCTATAATATAGAATCAAAACTAATAACTAAACCCAAAGGAAAGAATCCACTCAAGTGAATGATGAGAAGGAAAATTACCCAATACACTTGACCAATGTTACCACTGGTAAATGCAAAATTCAATGAAGGTATCTCATGACCATACTAACTAAGTTGTTCTTAAATACAGGGAACGTATACCCACTCAAAAAAATAATTTAGAAATTAAGAATGAACCTAAACACATCATAATGGGAATTGAGTGGAGGATAGAATTGCTAGCCAAGCAATTAACATATTTAAGAATAGAAAGAATTATTTGCATGGTCCTATAAATATGGAAGTTAACCCGTTGTTCAATAGGGGAGTGGGGGAAGTTATCCAACCCAAAATATGGAAGCTAAGTCCAAGGCCCCAAGGGGACAAAGGTTGAATTCTAATTTGGTGGGAATATTCCATTAGAAAAATCATTTCCTTTCTTAGATGTTATGGTAGATAGTTGACGACATTTAGAAGAATAAAATACAAGGCAATATTGGAAGAGCTCGAGGAAATTTCAAGAATGCCTTAGCTTATCCCCTTCATGAATAACAACTAACCAAACAATGACAAATACTAAAGGTTGATGAGACATATAAAGTAAGCGGGGGGGGGAAATAAAAGTTGGGTTCCATTGGGTTAAGACATGTGAGAATCATACTATGATATTTTTCAAAGATTTGACATCCAAGGAATTTGTGAAGCATATTAAGGCCCTCAAAATAAAAAAAACAAAGAGATGGTTGATGATCAATTTCTCACACGAGACTACTTTCTACTCTAGTCGTCGAGGATTCCCTTTTTCACTAACCTTTTATGTGATGGTTATTGAAACTACCTCATCCAAAAAAAATGTCTTGGTGGATTATCTTATGCTTGCAAATGAAAAAATTGTATATGACTCCTTCCTTACTATCCTAGAAGAGAAAATTTATATATGAATCCTTCCGCTACATAAGTATTTTGTCTTTTTTCAAGGAATATGTAACGGATATCAATTCTAAGAATATTCAAATCAGACCTAAGAACCTTAAGTTCTTTCCAACCATGGGTGACATAACACTATCATTCAATAGTAAAATTGTTACATTTCATTGTTTGGCATCATGTGTACTAAGGGATTGAGACACCATATGATGGACGAAAGTGGGTGTGTCAGTCAAAGTTGAGTTCATAAAACCTCCCATATCGTTAAGGCATGCCAATAGTCTGTCCATGAAAAATTTCAGTGCATACAAAAACTGTTTGAAAAAATTTCAACGTTGGCCCCATTCGCAGGTCCCTGCTGTCAATATCTAGTCCTCGTGCAATTTTTGTTCCTCGTTCATCATTCCTCGTTCCTTGACCATGGTGTAGTCCCCAAGATCCATTATTTTTGTACAATATTACATACTAATGGCATAAAATTACCAACGAACTTTTTTCATCAATAGTATAGCAAATTCGTCGCAAGATTATTTGCATTCGTCTCTCTTGCGACAATATCAAATGATGATTGGATTTATTTCATATTTGGTTTATCAACTTGAAATATCAATTTGATACTTTGAAAGCTAGTTGGACCTTCAGTCAAATACAAATATGAAACTTGGAATCATTAACATATCTACTAGAACATATGAAAAATAGGGTTTATGGTAATTCTAAGAAGATTCAAATAGGTAACAATATTGATGAAATCTTATACGATCATGATGGTATAAAAATGAACAATATTCTCTTGGTTTCAAGAATAATTTATCCTCTACTTAACAAGTCCAACCACGTGAAGGTGGAATCTCACATGGCCCCTCCCCTCCCCCTCACATCACTCTCAATTGATCCCCAAAACCCAATATATAAAATATAAAATAATCGAAAGCAACGTCCTATTAAGATTCATGCATAGAAACTACAAAAAAAAAAAATTAATGAAGGTACATGAAATTATGTGTTTCTAATATTTTTAGTCTACCACATACTTTACTATATTGACAACTATTTTCAGGTTTCAAATAATAATTAAACAACATGTAACCTAGGATATAATAAAAACATCGCATAAAACTTAAAAACATGTAATTAACCCATGACATTAAAAGTAAATTATTTTAAGAGAATAATTCATACAAATTAAAATATTATATAGTCATGTACCTAATCCAACCACAACATCTGTGTAATAATCCTTATTATCTATCTTGATCTTCTTCATTGAACTTGACATCTGTATCATCAACTAGTTCTGAAACGATGTTGAAAGGATTGATGATATCATCATCATCATCAATGTCATTTTCGAGCATATTTTCATTGACATCATCATCAGGAATTGCAATATTGTCTCTTACACCTATATCAAGATCTTCTTTGTCTTCTTCATCTGTCAACCCTCTATGATCTTCTGGCTTTGTCTGATAATCTGTCGAATCATCTTCTTCCTTAAATGAGTATACTTAATTGGCCTTCCTCTTGGATCATATCTAACAACAAATGACCAATCCATTTCACCTGGAACATTTGAGTAAAAGACTTGTTCACATTGGCTTGGAAAAACATAGAGATCATGTCCTCTTTCAAACATCGTTGTTTTAATCATTGGAAATCTGTTGGCATGTTGAATAATAGTTCTTTCCTCATCACATTCATGCATTCATAACCTATACCATTTGACATCGAACAGTACTAATTTGAAGGAATTAAATTCACACTCAAGTATATCGTTTAAATACCCATAGTATCTATTTTTAGATTCTCAGGGATGTCTATCACTCCTAGAGGAAACATTAGTAACTTGGAATACTACATTTATACCACTATCAGAAGTTTTTCTTGTTTCATCCAATTATTTGATGCGAAATTTACGACCATTGCACCACATAGCCTTGTGGTGTTTCAACTGCAATATGTCAGATATGTAAAAGATGCATTGTCAATTAATAAATTAACATATATTTATATAAGTTCGAAAGTATCTAAAAAATACTGTACACATGTAGTCACATTAGTATAATATAAAATAAATGAATAAAATGGTTGAAATTCCTTACATGCCCATCTTTCAAACCATATGCTAGATCAATTTCCCTCTGTGTAACATTGGCATCTCCGTTACGACGAGATTTTCTAATGAATTCAGACAATTGTTTCCATGATAACCTACCTCCATTATGTTGTTTACATCTTTCAATCGATACATTCATCCAGTCAAGATTGTTTGCAATATATAAATGCAGCGCATCCCACTCTAGAGCAACTGAATCAAAAAAACATAATTCACCAATATTAAATATTAGTTATAACGTACAATATGCAGGTAATTATAAATATATACACAAAAACGAAACTTTATATGTATTAATAATATATATTTTCACAATTATTAATATATTACCTCTCAGTTTTTTAATTCTACCTTTCCCCAATGGAAGCTCCTGATCTTCCATTTTTTTGATGGAGTTCACATCCCAAATGAGATCCACTACATGCATAGTTGGCGTTGCTAATTGAGGAAGATGCAGACTAATATACACCATGGATTGATAGACCATATTTCCCTCCACCATAGAACCCTCAGGATGTGCTCTTTGTCTAACCAACGCCTTCAATGATTTCAAGTGCCTCTCCACCATCCACATTGACCTTGTGTGAACAGGTCCACAAATTTCAATCTCCTAAACTTGGTGTATGAGGTAGGTTTTTTTTGCATTGAAAAATGTAGGAGGTATATACTTTTTCATTTCACACATTAGACGAGGAATTTCTCTCTTCCAATACTTTATATCATCTTCATGGATTTCTTTCAATGAAAACCATCTACATGAGATCGTGACACAAGAAAATAACATGTTTCAACATAACATAATATAATATATTACATTACATTACAAGTAAATCATGTGTCATTAAGTACAACAATAATTTGAAAGAACATTTTGCATATAAATCACAACTACATCTTACCTCATGTATTTCCCAAGATCATATATAACTTGTTTGATGTTGTTGTCAAATTCATTTGGGAGAGATAGAGGTAGAACATACTGTAACAACAAAATGAATCGTTATTTGTTTCGACCAAAGTAAACAAGAAAACATATAAAAAAAATAAAAGATCTATAAGGCCAATATATATGAATATGTATACCAAAATTATTACCTTAATGAAGGTATGCCAATCATGTGTTTTTACCCCACCAAATTCACCTTTCTTCGTTAGGATATTTTATGTTTGAAGCAAAACCCGTGGGAAATTTAATTCTTTGAATGACCTCTTTTACATCATTGCTTTGTTGCTCTGTTAATAACCATGGAAGGTTATTTCAGTCTAGTACTCCATATGATTTATTTGAATATCGGATCACACTTCACATTGCATGATTGGTTTCCTGAATGTCAGTACACATTTTGACAATTTTTTCTTTGTCCCTCCTACCATCTATGATTCGCCATAATGTTTCAATCACATTCTTCTCGATATGCATTGTATCAAACAAATGAGCTATTTTTATCTCCTCATAGTAGGGAAACCTCATGAATTGAGCAGGATAATATTTCATTCCTCGTGGAAGCCCATTATTAATACCTTCATGATGATTGTGGCCTTCATGAAGCATA
>ML804048.1:83897-97553 GCA_009831015.1 Picea engelmannii
ATATATATATATTCTTACTATCATTCTTATCCTCCACTAATATTCTGAACTCAAAATGCATTCATAATTATTTTTTCTGAACTGAAATGTTGTGGATTTGAAATCACAGGAATACAAGGTGAGAAGAGTTGACTGAATGCCGAGAGGATATCTGGACATCTGGTCAAGTTAGGTAAGTATCGAAATTCTTACTCTATCCATGCTCAGGCCACCTATGTTTTGGCCCCTTTTCCCACTGATATAATGATAATAGGGAATAATTTAGACTTGATCTCTTCATGTTATAGATATATTCTCGAAAGGAAGTCCCTGAAATTTGAACAGGGATTTTGTTTATCTTGTTGATATTGACATCCTTTTGTATGAGATGGTTAATGACAATGGTTAGTGTGACCTAGAAGGCAGATTGAAAACATTATGGGTTAAAACAATTTGATCAATTTATTTTCATATAAGCTGCATATCAATAAAAAAATAATTGATTTACCAAAAGAATGAATTTATGTATTTGCAAAAAAAAAATTATAAATATTTTTATTCACCAAATTTCATCTCATTTTGCCGCACAGGTGTAGACGGATTGGCAAGTGCCGTGTAAATGGAAGGAAATTTGTAAATGAAGTCTCATGTTCGATTCTCACCTAGGCTTACTCGTGCGACATTCTTGCGGGCTGGGTGGTTGCACCTGGGGTTATAGTGGTAGTTGCCTAGGGATCGACCCCGTGTCACGCGAGTACAAGAATCGCGAGTTGTCGATTCCCCCAGTAAAAAAAAAAAAAATCATCTCATTTTATAAATATCTCTGCCTTTCATTAATAAAGGAAATATGGAGATTCCCTATGCCTATTATGGCACCTTGAAGGTACATGGTTTAGGGGATAGATAAAAGTGGCTTACGTTTTGTCATCTTTGATGAATGACAGGTTTATGGGTGTCAAGTATTTTGTCATATTTTATCATAAACATGTTCATACAAAACATGTGTTTTTTTGGCTACACAGTATGCTCACAAGAAATGCATCGAGCATTGGTCCCATAAAAAAGGAGGAGATTCCAAATGTGAATTGTGCTGTCAGGTTTCATTTCTTTTTATTTGGCCAAGTTTTTATTCTTTCTATCAACAATTTCATATATATATTCTTACTATCATTATTATTCTCCACTAACATTTTGAACTGGAAATGGATTCATAATTATTTTTTCTGAACTGAAATGTTTTGGATTTGAAATCACAGGAATATAAGGTGAGAAGGGTTGACCAAATGCCGAGAGGAGATCCAGACATCCAGACAAGTTAGGTAAGTACCAAAATTCTGACTCTATCCATTCTCATGCCACCTATGTGTTGGCCCCTGTTCCCACTGATATAATGATAATAGGGAATATTTTAGACTTAAGCTCTTCATGCTATAGTTATATTCTCGAAAGGAATTCTCTAAAATTTATTGACTAATATTACCATTGTTAATTTATGGAGAGATGTTTATTTGTTTAATTAGGATTACCTATCAAATGGAGACATTTTATTTGTTATATTTAGGTCACTTTGTCGAATACGAGAAGGGTTATAGTGAGCGTCGCTCTTGGGCCAAATTCATGTGAGCATCTCTCTTGCGACGAAAACACAGATGAAAGTTTTCTTCCGTCAATAAAGCGATGAATATGGGGTTGTATTTAGATAAAAAATGAAAAATTGAACTTTTTCTCTTGAAGTTTGCAACGAAATAGTACTTTTGTCGCAAGTAGTCATCGCAATATTTTCAATATGTAGTAGTGCGTGGTTGGTCTGCAACAATGATGTGTTTTCATTAAAACTAAGTGTGATTACACTTACAAAAAAATAGGCTTACTAGCCTTTCAGCTTCTGGCTCACTAACATAATAACCACATTGGCACGCTGGCCTCAAAATACATATATACAAAGGCACTCTAACCTCCAAGTACCCTATCTCACTAACATATATGTACAATTACATTATATTTACAATGGGGTTCGGCCTAGAGGTATTACAGATAATTAACATTGTTGTTAGTTGGTTGACTTACTACATCAATATATGCATTTGACTAAAGGTAACTCAAGCATTGATACAAGAGCTAGAAATTTTGCGAAATATCAAAGTTGACCAAAGAAGTTGGGTAGAAGTAGAACTACAAATGTAATAGTAGGAGTGTTTTCACGAAGAAACAAATGCATAAATGGAAGACACGAGGGTGACCAAACACATTTGAGATATGCATTGACAAGTATGCCACCTTCAAGCAAAGTATGAACCCAATTTCACCACAGTCTTGGATGCACCAATCCATGAGAAGATGGTTTGTTTGGTAGAAATGAGAAAAATAAATATCACACTATAGAAAACTATTGAAAATGGGAATATATTGAAAAGTGAGTTAAGTAGATTTCTCTTGACATTCAAAACATATTTACTTATATAATAGAGGAAACACATCCACAAGCCCCAATACAATCACCTCCATAGCTTATTCAACTAGCATTTTCATTTTTCAGCCCTAGTACTTTAGTAAATAAGCCATGACCAATAACATCCAAATAGAAGAACCATGAATAAAGGTACACATTCTTTTGTAAAAAAATTATGCGCTTATCATCTCTTATATCAATGAGTGCACTCCACCACCAAGAGGAACAAAAACAATAACAAAAGAAAACAAAAAATAAATAGATTTTATAAGATCATTTAAACAACAAAAGAAAAAAATAAATAAACAGATTTTATAGTATCATTTTTTACTCTGGGTTTCTTGCATTGAATTCCACTTGTTGATCTGAACCATGGATCATAAGTAATTCTTCTTAGATAATGTATGTGCACTTGTGTCCAATTCTCTATAAACATAAATGAATTTGACACACATGATTAAAAATATGAAAAATATTAAATAATTATACAGCCTAATATTTTTTACTAAATATCTATAATGATATTTACTATTAAATATATATAATTAGAATTTGAAATCATTCTTCAATTTAAATGAGGAGAGAAACATCTAATATCTTATGGTTGTGGGGTTCGAACCTGTTAGCGCTGGAAGTCACTCCTGGATTGCTTGCAGGAGCAGAGCCCAACGCCCATCAGTTTACTGTCACAATTTGATAAATGGGCAATCAAATGGGTAGAGACTTGAGGAGATATCGCTCTAACTCGGGAACTGGATCTGGTACGTAAATAACAAAGGAGGTCTGGAATCCTAACTTCAGCTAGTGGGTCGACTAAAAGATGAGCAAGTGGAAGACTTAGTAAGAAAGGTGAACATACAGCTCTGGGCAACAGGCTTACAGCGGTTTGTAGGGGAAAAACTCTGAATGCAGGATCCTCCTGGTTCAGAGCTTCAAGAAACTGAAGAGAAGACTTGACTGGATCCTCCAATTCCAAGTCATTCAGCGTTAAGGAAAACACAGGAACCGATTAGAGACTCCATAACCATTACAGTGATCCATTACAACATCATCCTATAACATCTATAGCTCAACTGGATCCTCCAATTCCGAGCTGCTCTAACACAGTATAACAAAGATGTAAAGAAACTGGCATTCATAAGGCAAGAAGTCTCAGAAGTCTAGAAATAACCAGAAAACAGTGCTTTATTAAAGTTTTACAATTGGGAGCTCTACTCAACCATCAATCCCTCACCAAAAATAAAGACTGAGTCTATATACTCAGAAAACTCGCCTAGCAGTGGCGTGTCTAGTGATTCAAGGCTTGTCGTCTGCAACTTCTTCTGTCAGGTTGGACTGGAATTCTTTTGTTAGACACAAGATTAGATAGGTATGGTCTTCATAATAAAATCCATGGCAGGGGACTTTCGGCTGACAGTCCTCCCTCCACGGCCAAATTTTCCATGCTTTTCATTTATGGGTTGAAACGAGGTTTCAGCTACCTCTCCCTATTTCCATTAACTATCTGCATTGGGATCGGGATGGAACCTGACACCCCTAAATGATCCAAGAGACGCTCACGACCCCTCCAAGTCAATTCGAGGCCACGCAGATCCTTCTCTGCGACCAACTTGGGTGCTTTGATCTTTTGCACAGCGCCTTTTCATCACCCCACGCGAGCTCGTGCTTATCCCACATGAAATTTTGGGATCTCGCGCTGTGCATCTCTGGATTGGATGGCTAAAATGATGTCAGCGCCTTCAACATGAAGCTCCCGAAGGGCCCTACTCGCGACTCAACTACGTGTCGTGTGTCCTTCAGATGGACGGTCCCGATGGTATTAGATTTTAGGAGAGGGCTACCTCGATTACCAGACTCACTTGATGTGACCTGGCGCTAGGACCGTGGGCCCGGATTTGAAGGGCGCTTATCGGCACTTCGGGGTTCAGGGCTCTGAAATGCATGGAACGGAAAGATTCATGTTCCCCGAAACGTCGATCCCCGATACGCCGACAGCTTTCCATCTGTCCCAATGAGATTGAATGGTCCAGATTTGTTTTGAACCTCAGGCGCTTTCTCTTGCTAAACCCCTTTGATAAAATCAGACTGCTCGCTTGCTGTTTATTGTTGCGGCCTCTGAATAAGGCTCATCTGACTGGCTTTAAAACCCCACCTCTATGTGTTTTACACCAGAGGCCTAAAATCGGATAGGAAAACGCCCCTATACAAGAATTATCACTAACAGAACCCACATGCACTTATTTGCAAAATATCTTAAGTCTTCACCCTTAACCACTCAGGCAAACTAAGTTGTTGTTATTGGTTGCACTATTGACTTATCAAGGGTCGAGGCATCTAGAACTACCGTTATATCCTTATCACAATGGGCCAATATGTACAGACTGTACCCCGCTCTGGATTTGAACCTATGACCTCTTTGGAGGAAACACATGTTCTTAACCATTAGGCCCACTCAAATTGTACTACATGGTAAAGAAGAATTACAAACAAGATTGTACAAGCCTATAAGTATAACACATTTCAATGGCCTTTATTTGATGGGGTTTTTCAATTTAATGTCTAGTCTTGGAGGGTTTGAGCTTGTCCTCCTTTAGGTCATGGATGCATTATTAAATTCATGGAACTAAAGAAGGCTATGTCATTTTATCACAATATCGTCCCTTCCATTTTCTTTAACATGTCTCTTTTTCGAGCATTCATTGGAGTAGGATTTACATATCATTTAGATAAGGTTAAAGACATCCTTGATGATGTATTGTCATGGTAAATTGACATGTTTATGATGGGTTTATTCTTATGATATTAGGCACTTATTGTAGGCATCGGTTGGGAGAGTCTAAGTGGATAATTATTATGTAATTAAGGCATTTCATGTGATTATATTTATAATATTATAGAGAGCATGATGATTTGATCTTATTTCCAATGTTGGGGGAAATTTAGGCATGTTTTTGTAACCTTAGATTGAGAGTATATGTGAATTAATGTGTTTTTTTATTCACAAAAATTTATTAAAGGGTTATATGATAAATTGAAATTGAAGAGTCAATAAATAAAATTTAAGCAAAGTTCAAGGGACAATCCCCTTCACCCATAAATCGAAGATACTTGATAGCTTGGAGGTTAGTTGGTGAGTTAGTGAGCTAGAGGTTAGTGTGAGGTCGAGGTTGGCCTATATGGACAATGAATTAGCTTGTGTGTATGCTTGTGATTATTGAACATTGTAGTTTGATAGCCTCGGGTGTTGAGGTTGAGTATCCTAGAGATTTGTTATTATAGCCATTTTTTTGTGATTATTAGGTATGGAAAATATTAGTGTGTGCACCTAAAGTCGAGGGAAATAAACCAAAAACTCTAACTCAAGGCTGGATGAGAGTATCAAGATACCTTTCCACTAATATGAGTATGGATTCGTATGAGTATATTAATTAGGTTGATATTTATTTATGAATATGTTACTATAAATTACTTTTATGGATTACTTTCATGCTTGAATAGTGTTATTAAATGTATTCTATGGTGCCATGTGTTCAAATGGATAATTTTATGTGATTGAATTGTTAAGTTCATAACATATCATTGCAACGAGATTGCATTATGATTCTTATATAAATTTCCATTTGTGTGCATCGATAATCTATTGGGAAATTATAGGGAGGAAAATGCTTTATGGAGATCAACGTAAAGTATGTGTAACATCATATATATACCAAATTAGATGACATGTGAAGTATATAATTTTTGGATGTGATAAGGCATGTGTTGGTTAACTCTTCTTCTATATTGTCTAAGTTATTGACCCAGGGTTCATGCCTTTCGGGTTTCTAACAAATCCTCTAAAACTATCGGCCCTCCTGGTAAACTAGATGGCAACACAGCTGCACATAGGATGCATTGCACAGTCTCACCCGATATAACTTTAATGGGTGGCTGCAAGAATCAGGTGTTTACAACCTAGGATTCAGTATGAGATATGAGAACTCAACCATTGAACCATTATTAGAACTGGTAAATGCAACATACTATTATTCACGACTGTGCAATAAATATCATATCTTAATCCCTCAATATCGCAACAACATTTAAACAAGCAATATAATAACTAATTCATTCATTAAGAAAAACAAATAACTACTGGAAAGAGGATAAAGATATGCATGCATTCATCACATCACATAGATATTACCATGGTTCACCCCCTCCAGGGCTATGCCCACAAAGATTTGGCTCTTGACTCTTTTATTATGATAGTTCTATAATATACCAAATATAAAAGGTATGCAGAACAAAAATAAAATGCTAGAAATGGAAGAATAACAACAATATAACCAAAACAATCACCACAATAGCATTGAAATGATATAAGAATAAGAATAGAAATAACACTTTGATTCTGAATGCAATGTTCACGGGCCTCTTTGAGGGGGAAACCTCCAGTTGAGAAGAGCTCTATTACAATAATATCCAAGCTAGGGTTCGCATACCCTCAACTCCTATTTATATTAAATATGTCTATCAAAAGAAGCATCTAGAGGAATATCCTTCTAGAAGTGAGAGCTTCTATTAGGTCTTGTTACATTCGACTTATTCTATTTTATTGCAAGACCTTATTAATATTGACATTTATTACATTTGAATATATTGTTCTACCTATGTGCAGGTTAGGAGCCTAACATGCCCTCCCCCTTAAAAACATTCTTGTCCTCAAGGCTTGAGATGTGGAAATTGTTGCAGAATGGTAGTTGGTTCCCAAGTGGCATCTGCTGGAGTTGTATCTTTCCACTGGACTAACATTTCCTTTATGGTTCTCTGACGTAGGCGACACTCACACTAGTCCAAAACTTCTTTTGGATGTAGCCAAATGGATCCTTCTTCGGCTAACTCGGGACGGTTGATTTGAATTTGGCACTTAGTTCCAATCACCTTATTTAAGCATGAAACATGAAAAACAGGATGTAGCTTTGAATGGATGGGCAAAGCTAACTGATAGGATACTTGTCCCACACGCTTGAGAATGGTATAAGGACCATAAAATTTGGGCGCTAGCTTCTGACAATGCTCGGCCTTGAGGGAAGTTTGCTTGTAAGGTTGTAGTCAAAGAAACACCTGATCCCCTTCTGCAAATTGACGTTCAGAGTGACCTTGATCTACTTGTTGCTTCATGCAATTCTGTGCCATGACCAAATTTTCTTTGAGGGTATGGAGAATAGCCTCTCGAATTGTAAGTGTTTGGTCAACTGCCTGGACCTTCGAGACACTAGGTAGGTATGAGAGAACTGAAGGTGGCTTATGTCCATATACCACTTCAAAAGGAGTAATGCATCTATTTGTATGGTATGAAGTGTTGTACCACCATTCAGCTAGGGGTAACCATTGAGCCCATTGATTTTTATTTTCTAAGGAAAAACACCTCAAATAGTTCTCCAAACACTTGTTGACAACTTCTATTTGATCATCAGTCTAGGGATGATAAGCTGAGCTGAGATGTAATTGGGTGCTTTGTAGCTTGAACATTTCTTGCCAAAAATTGCTTTTGAAATTTGGGTCACGACCAGAAACAATAGAGTGTGGCATGCCATGAAGCTTGAAGATCTGATCCATGAAAATTTGAGCCACCATGGATGTTGTAAACGGGTGTTGAAGAGCGCAGAAATGAGCATACTTGGAAAGGCGATCAACGACCACCATGATGACTGATTTATTTCCCGATTTAGGTAAGCCGGTAATAAAATCCATAGAGATATCCTTTCAAATAGCAGGTGGAATCGGGAGCGGTTGTAGTGCACCCCGAGATTTGACTGTTTCTCCCTTGTTGTGTTGACACACCTCACATTCAATGACAAAATTACAAATGTCCTGTTTCATACCATCCTAGAAAAAGGAATGTTTGACCTTATCATAGGTTTTGGTGAACTCGGAGTACTCCACTATGGGTGTAGCATGAAGCTCAGAAAGTATCATGGATTTAAGATTTGATTGTTTACTTAAATACAAACGGCCTTTGTATCGAAGCTCATAATGGAGCCAAGAGTACCCTAGGGAAGCTAGAGCATTGGACTAGAATTGTTGGATCAGATGCGAACTTTTGGGATCTTGTAGCCATTCCTTGTGAATGGCTTGGAGCCAATCTGGTACATTGAAGGAAAGAAAAAAAAGGGATCCTTCATCTTCATATTTTCGGGAAAGTTCATCCACAACCACATTTTCTTTGCCTTTCTTGTAAATTATCTCATAATCATATCTAAAGATCTTAGTCATCCATTTGTGTTGCTACGAGGAGGAAATGTGTTGTTCCAGAAAATACTTGAGGCTTTGATGGTCTGTCTTAATTTGGAAACAATGCCCCAATATATAAGGGTGTCACAGATCAACGACATGAAAAATAGACAACATTTTCTTTTCATAGATGGATTTTTCCAGATTTCTTTCAGATAGTTTCTTGCTGGTAAAGGCTAAAGGTCTACCCTATTGCATAATGATAACACCAATTACTTTCTCTGAGGCATCACATTCCAACACAAAGGTATTTTTGAAATCGGGAATGGCCAGGATTAGAGTGGTGCACATGGCCATCTTCAAGGTGTGAAAAGATTGAGTAGCAATGAGAGTCCAAGTGAAAGAGTTCTTTTTTAGGAGAGCAGTGAGAGGTGCTACAATCTTTCCATAATTCTTAACAAACTTGCGATAATACCCTGTTAAGCCCATAAATAAACGCAAGCTCTTGAGAGTCTTCGAGTGAGGCCAGTATTGCATAGCTTCAATCTTTTTAGGATCCACCTTGACGCCATCCTTGCCAACCAAATGACCCAAGTATTCTACTTCTGAGGCGCCAAAAGCACATTTAGACTTTTTTAGGAAACGTTGGTGCTGAGAGAGTAGATGGAGAACTCGATCCACATGAGCAAGATGGTTTGTCCAAGTTTTTCTATAGATGAGGATATCATCAAAGAAAACTAAGACAAAATGGCAGAGAAAAGGACGAAAGACATGATTCATGAGGCTTTGGAAGGTGGAGGGGGCATTACACAAGCCAAAGGCCATGACCAAAAACTCATAGTGGCCCTCATGAGTTCTAAAGGCAATCTTGGGAATGTCTTCCTCTTTCATACGTATCTAGTGGTATCCCGAATGAAGATCAAGTTTAGTAAATAATTGGGCGCCACTCAATTCATCCAAGAGGTCATCAATGACATGAATGGGAAATTTGTCTTTAATGGTAAGTTTGTTGAGGGCACAGAAGTCAGGACACATTCTCCAAGAACCTTCTTTCTTCAGGACCATGACCACGGGAGAAGATTAGGGGCTCATACTAGGGAGGATAACACCTGCATTAAGGATTTCTTGGACCATTTTCTCAATTTCATTTTTTTGGGAAAAGGGGTGATGATACAGATGAATATTGGGAGGAAGGCTTTTGGGTACAAGGGGAATGGAATGATCATAAACACCACGAGAAGGAGGGAATCATTGGGGAGTGGAAATACTAATTGATGTTTAGAAACGATGGCTTGGAGGTCTTGCGGCACCGAGGGTGTCTCTGTTGCTTGTATGGCATGGAGTTGGGCGATAACACTAGAATGACCTTTTTTGAGTAGCTTTTCCATGCGATGGGAACTAATGATCTCAGGTGAACCGATGGTGATGCCTTGGAACTTATATTGGTGTCCCTCCTAGTCGAATTTCATGGTTAAGTCCTTAAAATATGCACCCAACACAATGTCACCCAAAGTCCTTAAAATATGCACCCAAATTCCTTAGCCAGTCTGCACCCAACACAATGTCACAACCTCCCATGTCAATAGCAAACATATGGTATTTCAGGTGGTAGTCATCAATTTGGAGATGCACATTTTCACAAAGCCCTCCACATTTCATGGAACAACCATTGGAAATCATGATTTGGAAATTATTGATGGCATGGATGTAGCAATGAGTTTCTTGTCCAATGCGGCGATGAATAAAATTATGGGTCCTACCACTATCAACTAGAATGATGACCTTCTGATGCTTGATGTAACGGATTATCTTGAGGGTTTGGGGAGTGGAGAATCCAGTGAGAGCATTGAGGGAAATGACCGATTCTACTTTGAGAGGGTCTGAGGGAGGGGTTATGTCAGTGGAAACAGGTGACTCAGACACAAGGGGAGTTTCTACATTCTCTTCCAAAATATCCTCGGAGATGGACATAAAAATATTTTGTTCCTTACACTTGTGGCCCGAGAAATATTTTTCATCACAATTATAACAAAGGCATTTGTGTTGGCGTTCAACCATTTCAGCCCTGGTCAATTTTTGGATCTTTAGTGGAGCAGAGGGAGTAGTGGGATTTACTAGTTTAGGCTAAGGGATAAAAGAGGGTTTTTGGTTTTGAGAAGATACAACCTATTGTGCTTATTTATCTCTTTTAGTAGCCTCCACCCAACTCTAAGGCGGAGCCAAAAAGACATGGGCTTGAATCTCATCCTTGAGGCCACTGATAAAACACTCTCAGAAAAGGGCATCAAACATGCCCTCTGTCCGAAAATCCAGGTGCTCAAAGGAAGCTATAAAGTATTCCACTGTTCCTAATTGTTTCAACTTTGTCAAATGACCCAAATGGTTGGTTTTAGTGTCAAATCATTTATAAATCTCTGCCACAAAGTGTGTCCAAGCAATATACCCTTGATGGGAAGTTTTTCTCCATTGCCACCATTGTCAATGTTCTTGATCTAGATGGAGAACACCATATCGGAGTTTTTCCAAGTCATCTGTAATGTCATATAAAGAGAAATAATGTTCCATTTGGGTTACCCAACAAGTGGTCGGGTCCGAGCCATACAATTTGGTCACATCCACCCGTGGAAGGCCTAGGTCACATTGAAAGGGATGGTTCTGAAAGTTATGGGAATGAGAGGAATGCTCACCGTCATTATGTGGAGGTGAGTCAGAGGAAGGGTTATCTATAGGGATATCATTCTTTGTGCAGAGTGACAAAAATACAGATTCAAGTTGGTTGGTCAAGTCTTGTTTAATTGCCTCCATTGAGGATTGCATGGTAGTATTGATGGCGGAAACATTGGCACTGAGGTGTTTCACTTCTTGTTGGGTCTCGATGAGACTAGATTACAAGGTATTGAAGCGAGCTTCCAAGTCTTGGCTATGGGTATGGGCCATGAGGACGAGGGAACCGAAAAGGGGCGGGTGGGGTCAAAAATTTTGCTGAAAAATGATATGTATGAATGTGATATGGGCAAAGAGATGAAGCCAATGGAATAGGTCTCAAATAATGGTGAAATAATTTCCAAACTTTTTTTTTTTACACCTGTGGAGTTATACTCTGGTCTGAAGAATACTGTAGTGATGAAATGACCAAATGCTTAACCAGAAAGAACTGTGTAGTGGTTTGGCAACCCGATCATAGTTGTGCAGCAATAGATCTTGTTTATTTTAATTTGTTTATGTTTCTTTGCCCAAGGGTTAGGTATTCAAGGGTTCTATAGACAAGGGTTTTCCCTGTGCTATAGCTCTCTGATATATGTGTGGGGTCCAACAGTAGTACTCGGACCAATATCTCAGGGAACTAACTAAAGAGGATAGACCGTACCCTTAGCCATACTACCCAACTACCCAGGTACTAGAGAGTATCTTCCCAAGTTTTATTCTTGGTGACACTATAGCATTCAGGCGATCGATCGGTTTATCTAAAGAGGGCTTCAGGTAATCTAGGTTGATCCTTACACAGGTGTTTTCTGATGTGCTACCACTCAAAGGGGTACCAACAGGGGTTACAAGGGTGGCCAACAGATGTGCGCTTAAGTACCACTTGTATTTCCTACGTGTATGAATCCCTCAACCGTGGGTTTATGCGCGTAACGAAAGATCTTTATGGATTAAAGACGTTGGAATATGTCTCTACCCTGAAAAAAAAAAATTAACCTACACTTTCTGTTGAGGAAAGTGCTCTAATACCACTTGTAATATACCAAATATAAAAGGTATGCAGAACAAAAATAAAATGCTATAAATGGAAGAATAATGACAATATAACTAGAACAATCACCACAATAGCACTGAAATGATATAATAATAATAAGAGAAATAACACTTTGATTCTGAAAGAAATGTTCACGGGCCTCTTCGAGGGGGAAACCTCTAGTTGAGCAGAGCTCTATTACAATAATATCCAAGATAGGGTTATCATACCCTCGACTCCTATTTATACTAAATATGTCTATCAAAAGAAGCATCTAGAGGAATATCCTTCTAGAAGTGAAAGCTTCTATTAGGTCTTTTTACATTCGACTTATTCTATTTTGTTGCAAGGCCTTATTAATATTGACCTTTATTACATCAGAATATATTGTTCTACCTATGTGCAGGTTAGGACCCTAAAAAGTTTTGCATCTACAACATCGTGCGCTTAAAACTCTCCTTAGATGGGTAAGATATATATAAGGCGAACTAGATCACACCAAGCTCCTCAGCCTGCGATCTAATCCTAAATATATACCTTCTCTCCTCTCCTCTAGCTCACCATCTTACAAAATAGTTCATACAGCAAAATGTAAACCCGAATACTAACTAATCAGAAAAACTACAAAATCCGTCAACCCTTTATAATACCTCAGTATCGGTATTTATACATCGTTGTCTCTTCATACATTACAATATATTACAAAAACCCTAACTTTATTGACATTAGGCCTTCCTCTCATGTGTGCATGTTGTTCTTCCTTCCAGCTATCATTTTCCTTGTGCACGCATTCTTGCATGCATGCGTGTTGTGTTTCCTTCCAGCTGTTTCTTCACTCTTTGCATGCTTTCTTTCCCCATGATCATCCTTATTTCCAATTTGGCCTACTACCAACAGGTTGTTACACATGATTTTGGTCACTTTGGTGATGTTTCTACAAGTGATGTATTCAGGCTCCCACAAGGACATTTTGCCTGAGAAAAGTGACTGCTATCTTCTTCCAAAAACACATTTTTAAGGTGAGTTTGTAGTCTGCCTATGTTACAGGGTGTGAAAATCCCTCATTTTTGTAGGCCACCCACACTTAGGCTGCAAATTGTTTGCAGTCTTCTCTATAGATAGGGTGCGAACCTATGTTAGAAAAACAGGACCGCGGAGCAATAAAATAAAACAAATGCAGAAACAAAACACAGAAGACACACAATAAAAGAGAGACACAGATTTACGTGGTTCACCCAGTGTGGGCTACGTCCACCAGAGAAATTGCCAGGTCCTT
>ML804048.1:101858-138054 GCA_009831015.1 Picea engelmannii
TCCCTCATAAAAGAGGGTTGCCTTCTAGGGAAAAAAACCCTAACATAATCTCTACCGTTAGATCTGTGACCTTATAATGAACGGTCCAGATTTACAATGAAATTACTTATACTTTTACAAGGCAATTTTTGCTTCGGGGGCTTTGCCCCCGAACCCCCGCTGGGGGCCCGCTTGCCCCCAGACCCCCCAGCCGGGGGGATGGACCCCGCAGAGGGGGTACCCCCCCTTTGCACTCCCCCGAGTGGAAGAGTGTACATACTTCTGGGGTGTAAATACTTCATGGGATATAGACACGGCTGAAAGCAAAGACCTCTGAATCAGGAAGATAATTAGGCTCCACAACCAACAACCTATTTTTTGGCTTGAAAAGGAGAAGAGGTCACGAAGGTTCTAGAAGGGGATATTCTAGAAAATGAGTTGGCATTTGCATGGTTAGCATCCTACTGACTTCTCAAATTTAGTGGGATCATCCTCATCCATGTAACCATCTCTCCTTCTCCTATATATTGAAAGGTTTCTCATGGAAAAGGTTAAGCAAGATTGAATGGAGAACTGGTAAAAGAATTGTGTGAAGGACCCTGCTTGGATAGAAGCTTGGAGACTCTTTTTGGCCCACCAATCGGTATTGGATCTTCTTCATGCAAGTATAGAGAATGTGTGTGTGGTGGAACCAAGGGTCACTGAAAGGAATCTTGCGACATCAAGGAGATCCAGTTGTATCTTCTACTTTCAATTAATATAATACATTGGCATGTCCCTTTCCCATAAAATTACTCTTATTTTGTTGTGTAACTCCTTGATCATATGCATAGGTTGACATTGAATATAATTTGCTATATTCACTTTGGTTGATTTGTGTTGTCTTGGACCTGATTCCACAAGAGCACCGAATCGAAGCGGGAACAACAGAGACCTAAGGAAGCGATATCAAGGTATTTCACTTATTCCTTCTCATTAGTAGATTCAATGACTACAACTTAGGGAAAGATTCGTGTGCTGTCCTATTTTGTTCTAGATCTAGGTGGATCTAGGGAGATCTATTAGTGTCCACACCTACCGATTTTTATGATAACATAGGCTCCCAACACTAACATGTGGCTCATCCCGAGCCACCTAATCCTTTTGAGCTTCCTCGATCTCCTTGGTGATCATTTGAAACTTTTCCTTGAGCTCTGTTGCTTGTGTCTATGCCTCCACATTCTTCTCCTTGATTGTGTCCACTACCTGGACTGCAACTTTGTCACTGATCAATTCCATGCATTTTTCCTGGGTTTGTGATATCTATGTCTTGGCTTCCTCTTCTTGTGTCAAGACTTCTGCTACCCACTCTTTCAATGGTTCCATTTGAGCCTACCACTCTTGTTTCTGGGTTTGCGCAGTGATTATCTCTACCTGGAATCTCTTCACATCCTGTGTATCTTTGACGCATTTTGTGATTGGTATTATATTTTGCTTCTTCATGAGCTCTTGGATCATTGTGTTGATTCTTTCTTCTTCCATGTCCCATTTGTGGACCTGTTGATCCTCCTCCAACTTGGTCCAAAGCTGCACTGCATTATCAAACAAGTCAGTTGTTGTGATAACGTGTTTCTCTATCTACTGCAGTTGTGTTGTTTCTTCCTACTTCCTGTTCTCCTTAACTACTGGTGGAGTGGTTGGTATGCGATGCTCTCGAAGATTCTTGATCTCCTTCTGATATTGATCAATTGTTTTCACAATCCGATCAATATTTTATTCTGTTGTGATTTCCTCACTCTACACGGCCTGTGGAATATTCTCATAAGTTCCTTCCACTTTCTGCTCTAATCCTTTTATGTCCTCCCTTTCCTCCTGGGTCTCATATTTCGCCTTCTCATATACTATTTCCAACAAGTCCCACTTCTTTGTTGCCTACTTCAATTCGGTTAAGTCTCTACGTGCGCGAGACTATACCTTGTGGTTTACACTCACTTGAAACCTATGTAGCACCCCTGATGGTATCTTTGTCAACACAAGTTGGATTTGGCTTAAGTCCTTCAAGGGTGTCTACCCCACAATTTCATCCATGCGCAACATACGAGGGTTGATGTGGAATGTTACATGTAGCTGCAGTATTTCCTGGGCTGACTCTCGTTCTTCTTCTTGTACTCTTCCTTCTATTTGCGGTGTTGATGGTTCGATTCCCCTGCTGCTTGTTGTCGACCCTTCCTCGATCTGCTTGATGAGCTGCCACATGTTTTCCAAATCCTCTTGGATATTATCCCTATGGCGTGTAACATGGTAGAGGTCCTCGGCTAGAAAATACTAGACCATTTGGGATATCATCTCCCCATCATCATCCGTGATCATATATTTTTGCGGTGTTCGTTGTGCCTTTTATTTCTTGGACGCACCTCCTGTCTGCATGGTTGGTCTCTTATTTCCCCCTGGTTCGTGTGTGTTGGGAGTTGGGGCGATCTCTTATGCTCCCTCAGCCTATTTATGTTTTCCCTTGGTTGTATGTGTACTCTCCTTCTTCCCCTTCTGGATTCATGTCTTCTTTGGCCCTTCATCTATCTGTGTTGTCTTTCCTTGGCCTGTTCTTGGTCTCTTGGGCACTTGGATTTTTGGAGGCTATGTTTCTTCATGCTCTGCCTCTTCTTCTATTGTTCTTTTCGACACTTCTTGGGTAATGGTTGGGATCCTCCATTCATCGTCCCATTCACTAATGACCATGTTTGTTGGCCCTCGAAATTTTTTTGAAGATCCTTGGTCATGTTTGACCTATTTTTGGGACTTTGACAGGCTGTCGAAGGCGGAGCGCAATACAAAGCGAAGATCATGGGATCTTGGCCCCTCTTTAGGGATTTTTGGGTTTCTGGGCTATGTAATGGGTATGGGAATGTCTTCCCATGGGTTTACCCATTCTTAGGCCTATTTTACATAGCCCCAAGGTGGGGGGTGAACCACATATATCCTGCGTTGTGAATGCTTTGTGCTTTATGGTTGCTCTCTTGTTTATATGATTAAATTATTAGTGCGTTGTTAGAAGATAGATGAATCTTATATGGTAGCTTAGTGATGAATAATGAGAGTGAATGCTATATCTGACCTATGTGAATGTGCTTAGTTCTTGAATATGCTAAATCTGATCTGTTTCTTTATGCTAAGTGTTGTTAGATGCTAGATCTGGTTGAATACTATGATGCTATGTAATTAAGGTTTTATCTGCGAAGTAGAAACTGGTTTGATAAACTATATTGCTAAGTTCTTTGTTAAGGTGTTACAATCATAGATCGGTGTCCCAGCTAAGGTTGCAGACATCTGAGTCCTGCAACCACCCCTACCTCTACCTTGGGTGAGATTTCATCTTCTTCGCAGGTGTTGTCGAAAGGGCCAGTAGTTAGGGTTTTGTTGGTGCTCTCTTTAGCGTTCAACCCTGGGTCTACCCATGTGCCAACAAATGGTTCTGTTGTTGGGACCTGAAACTGTGATTGCTGGGAACTGAGGAAGAATAAGCTTTGTTTGAAGATCTAACCTGAAACTACGAAAGCTTTGTACGTAGATCTATTTCCCTAGTGCACAATATTCTACTTAATCTATGAAGCTCTGTACCAAGAAGAAGAGTCAGATCTAAAGAAAAGAGGTAAGATCTTGAAGCTTTGTGCTCTGAGAAAGGTAAGAATAGTGAAATTTTTTATATCTTGAAGATTTGTGCTCTAATAAAGGTAAGAATAGTGGAATTTTTTTATTGAAACGGTAAGATTAGTGGAAATGTTTGTTTCAAGAGTATGGATCTAGGTATATTTGATAAATTTTGTCCTAGCTTGAAAACTAGGGCACAGATAGATGAAAGAAGATTTGATATGAGTAGATCTAATAAGAATAGTGAAAGATATGTTATTCCTATGCATAGAAGGAATTTCTGGACTAACAAATGGATGCAGGATCCTAGAAAGAAATTTTTGCAGGTTAGCTACCATTATCTTAGTGCGCAGTACAGGAAATGATGGGGATCATTTAAGAGAAATAGAGGATTAACACTTTGTTACAATTGCAAAAGACTGGGACATTTAGCTAAGGAATTCCCTGATAGAAGACCTAGTTGTCTTTGTTGTAAAGCTATGGATCACGAAGTTTTGGATTTCCCTAGAATGATTTGTAAGCTTGAAATAATGAATATGGAACAAGTAGACCCTAAGAAAGGTCAAGAAATTGAGACCATGGAAGAACCCCAGAAGGAATCAGAGACTATACTATTACAGATGAAAGAAACCCTGAATGACCACAAAGATACTAATCTATCATAGATATTAAAAGAGAAAGAGAAAAGAGAAGTAAGAATAGGGGAATTCAACATTGACTATATTCTAGATGAGGAAACACAGGTGAATATAATGAAAGAAAGAACTTGGGAAATTTTAGGAAATCCTGCTATGATTCCTTCAATAGGAGGAATAAGATCATTTAGAGGAAAGTTGATAACCCTATGTGGAAGACTTACCGAGATATCTATGAGTGCTCATGGAACTTCGACAGAAGAAGATTTTGAGGTTGTTAAATTTATTGCGAACAATGCCCCATTTGCTATATTACTAGGAAAATCTTGGATTGGAAGGGATTATGCTAGAAGGAAAGAAGAAGAAGTCTTAGAGTGGAAGAAGCAAGAATTGAAAGATTTCATGACTAGGAGGATTGCACACTTGATTAAAGAACAGGAGAATAGATCGAAGCTATTCAGAACCATGGATGTCAAAGTTGGAAGAACACGGGAAGAATCACAAGAGACTAAAACACCCATCCCAGATAGAGAAGAAGTATTTCCCTTGAATCCTAGGAAAGAATCTCAGCAATGCGAAGTTACTATGCCAAGAGGAGATAAGAATCATAATGGAAAGAGGAATAACGAGATGAAGATCACTGAGAAAAAGGCTAGAAAGCTCAGTAATAAGAGAGAAAAGATCAAAAAATTATAGAAGATTCCATAGGGAACTTCGTAGAAGGAAAATTTGCAAAATTGGAACTTCATCAGGATATCCAAACAGTGCTACATGTCACTTCACCATGGCGACACAATATAGTCGTTGAAAGAATTATAACCATTAGTTTGATGCCTTGAATGGTTAAAACAATAGTTATGGCTAGAAATCTCGCCATCAGACCATCGGGACCACGTCACAACGGACATAACTGCATTAATGAAGGTCACATGTCCATTGGAAAGATTCGTTACATTGTTTTCTACATATTCTGTCGACAGTTGCACCGAGAACACTTTTGTGAATTGTATCAGAGAGAACTCATTGCTATCGTGCTGTGATTAGTAATATCAACACTAGTTCTATTGTTTTGTGCACTCATTCATCCATCCGATCTAAGCGTGTATGTCGGATGAGCTCAGTGCTATGGAGAAAATCGTCGAAGAAGTTCTCATCGATCTCATGGCTGAGAAAGTAACTTCTGCAAGTATTCAAGTGTCCTCAATGAGAGGAGTGCAAGAATCTCCATGAATCACTCGTGGATATGGACCATCCCAAGTCGTCACATAAAAGAGAACCAATAACAAATATGAACTAGAAAATGTGAACCTAATCCCGACCATCTTACCTGACTACATCCCGACCATCTTACCTGACTACATCCCGCCTCTGACCAGTGCGGTGAGTCATGATAGTGTGCCGAGAGATTTTGATTACACCATGGTTACTGCGTGCCTCCCGTAGGGGATACACGTAGCAGGACAAGATCACAATGTTGAAGTTCAGCGTCTTCAACCCAACAAACCGCAAGAACCATAGTATGATTGCCCCATATAAATACTTAACCAGGACGAAGGGGAAGAACTCCAAAATAATCCCCCAGCCGTGGACAATGAACCTCGTGTAGTCTGCCCTTTTGAAAGTAATGAATATCCCACATTTTGGATGGCACCAGAAGGTCAACACCTGTGTTAATCTCATACTCTCATGTTACCATGGTAGCTACTTATGGCTAGACTGATGTATCACATTCGATCCAACATTTATCCATAGGATTAGTGGATTAAGCATGCAAGGACTTGACCCGTAGGACTTCTACCTAGGGAAGGCCACAGATCATGCATTAGCACAAAAGATAAAGGATACCTATGATGATGTTGAGAAGGGGATGCTAGGATATAAGGTAGCTTTCATCTAGAATGGTGCAGTGCACCCAACATGCCAATTAATTGTAGGAAATCTAGTAAGGAAGAACAGGCCCACGTAGGTCACAGGGTTTGTCGTTGACCTTGCGGGGAAATGTGTAGAAGGGCTACAGATGAACTGGGCGAAGTACCTAGTCAACCAGCTAGAGTTAGACTGTTGCGAAGCTCAGAATCAGGGCTATGAGTTCCACTTCAACTGGCTCCTGATCCTCATAGCATTTATTGCTTAGGATATGCCATAAGGTGTGAACTTCCCAGATATTGAGCCATTCGAACCACTTGCTGTGAAGTTCACCATGCTCTGGTACTCGAGCGATATGGAAAAATAGTGGCAATCGAACATGTTATTTCGCACATATTATCTCCAACTAAAGAGGGCTATTGAATCCAAACCTCGCATGAATCCGAACACCCTATAGCAGTTCTAAAACCTCATGAAGTTCCGCACAGATCGACACTTCATCTATATCACTGCGCGAGAAGACGAGCATAAGGAGGAGCTTCAGTTGTACTACAAGCTCACAAAAGAGGACCTCGAGGAAATAACTAAGGATTGGTCAACAGGCCTTCTTATCCCTGTTGACCTTGGAAAGATGTCTGACCCCAAACTTGATAGCTCAGAGGTCTCTCACAAAGAACATGGCACACCCAGACCCAACAAAAGGAAGAAGAATGAAGAAGTCCAAGACTTAAACAACGCATCTAAAAACTATTGCTTCAGTATCACCTGACTGAGGGGGTGATGATGAAGTAGAAGAGATAAATGGAAAATAATATGAGAAGAAGCAAGGTGAAGTAACACCGCCTAGAGATGAGGCTGGTCCATTGAAGAAGAGTAAGGTTTCTCCCATGAAACCCTCTTCTTGGAAGAAATCTAGAGCCACCTTGACTAAGATGTAGACTGTGCTCACTATCGATGACTTCGACTTTATCATAGAAGTTGTCGCAGATGCTTCACAAGACATCTTACAGAAGCATGAAGACAAGAAGGAATAAATTTACAACATAATCGAAGTTGAACTCTGAGGGGTAAAATAGGCCCTCTAGACCAGTCATGCAGTGTCCACTGTGCCCCTGTCATCAAAAGAATCAGAGTTGGGAGATGATCCAGCCTAACTCTGCAGACTAGTTGATGCGACCAAAGCTCACCTGTGTCATGCACAGGAAGAAACAAAACAAGAAAAACAGGACTTGAAGGAAGTGCAAGAAGTAGTAGTAGAACAACGTCGAGTTGTGGAGCAAGAGAAGGTTTCTCTCCAGACAAAGTTTCAAGAGGAGAAAGCACATATTCAACAAGAAAAAGAAAAGTTTCTCGCAGAACAAATTGAAGTGAAATAAGAAGTCAACAGAGCACTTCACTCTATGACAGGTGTTAGTCTCTAATTTTGTCTTGTTTTAGTGAGAAACCCTTGTCCTAAACCCTCTTTACCCATCCCCCATTTTCCTCTTTCAGTTGTTTTCAATTTTTAGATTTTGGATGTTTCATGGTTTGCATTATAATCTTTGATGATTTATTTAAGTTTTGATTATGAAAAACATTGTTTAAACTGGAAGTGTCTCCTTTTATGCCGTTGGAATTTTCAAATTTCAAGTTGTCAAATGCGCTATGGGAATACGCCTATTCCCGTAGCGCCAAATAATCATGCCATAATGTGTGCCTGCTATCCTGATTTTAGTTATGATAACAAGATTCATGAGTTAAGAGTTCGTGTGTTCCCATGAAAGTTTGGTAATCATTTCTAAATCCAACAAGTTCAGAACATAATTGCTATGCACGCGTGCAGGGTTCATTTCAAAATCACCTATTGTTTAATGATTATTATGTGACCAGTTCGAGTTGTTTTAGTTCATCCTTTCAGGGAGAAATATAGGTATCCATTCAAAGCAACAAGTATATATCAACAATTGCAAGAAGGGAATTTGGAACCCGAGGGAGATAGTTGCAGAATTGAGTTTAATGGCGCCAAAGAGGAGCGGACAAGTTGCCAGAATCGAACTAGAAGGTGCTGAACTTCTTGAAGCCTACCCTCAGATGGCCCAAAGATTCAGAGAGGTCAGGTGGTCTGAGTTCCTCACTACATTTCAAGGTTATGATAAACAGGTTTCCATGGAATTTTCTTTGAACTTCGATGGTCATGAGGTCGAAATCGGCAAGATGTTGATGCTAGTGATAGAGCAGACTATAGCCAAGGCTTGCATGCTTGTGGTTGGAGGGGAAATATGGTGGAAGAAGGATCACGTGGTCACTGAATTTGTGAATCAATTCCTCCTTCCAGAAAAGCAGAATCCAGATTCAAGAAGATGAATTCCTCATAGCTGGGTTCGACCCGAATGACACACTGCTCTGGTGGTGATTCACAGATACATCACCTGAGAAAGGAGGTTTTCTCTAGTCTACATCTACCATATCAGAATACTGATGCATCTAAATGGTGACTACCCTTTAAATCTTTGTTATTTCTTGCTTAAAAGTTTGACAAACATGTCCAAGAAAGTGCAGTCGATTTCCACTAATGCCAAAGGCAATTTGTTCCATCAAGTCCTGATTAAAACCCTAGTGATGTCCACCCTGAATGAATTATAGAAGCCCTGGAATTGGCTCAAAGAATCCTTAAAACCTATCACTCAATCCAATAAGCTGAAAAAGGGTAGAGGGAGGAACACTGTTAAACAGAGTCGAGATATTTCTGATGAAAACCCTGTGAAAGATGAATCTTCTGATATCAAGGTAACTAAGAAGAGCAGTAGTAAGAGACCTAGATGGGAGCCCGAAATTGAAATGCTTCCTAAGGAAGATGTCAAAGGAGAGATAGAGTCAGATAATGATCTCATTGCTCAAACTACAGTCAAGTCTAAAATGCCATCGACCAGTAAAAGGAACATTGCAATCAAAGGAAAAAGGAATAAAGGTGCGTGTGTATCACAAAAACCTCGGAGAAATTCAACCAAGGATACTAATAAGTATAGGCTGAACTCAAAGGCAATGTTCAATCCAACAATTAAATGAGAAAACACCATAATCATAGAAGATGATTCTGAGGATGTTGAAACAAGCACCAGGAAAAGAGCAAAAAAGACTCCATTTCCCAAGAAATCTGTCAGCAAAGGAAAGGAAAACTTACACCACCTACAGGCCCTATAACGAGAGCTTCAACTAGATTAGCTAAGGCTAAAGAGATGGCTAAAGTAATCAATGAATTCCCTGAAGAAAAACAAGATTACTTGGGAGACTCAGATTACTTACCAGATGTACCTGGAGTTATGGATTCATCAAGTTTTGAAGAAGAACATAGCTCAGAATTAATCTCAAAATACCAGGTTAAAGCCAAAGAACCCAGTGTTACTTTAAATCTAAATGAAACTGCACCCTCTGAAGATTTTTCAGGATTCAGGGTCGAGATAAGAATTGATAAGGAAAAGATTAAAGAGTTTCAGAAAACCATAAAGCAATTAAAGAAGGAAAAGATGCAAATAGAACAGTGGAATGCTTGCCAGCAAGAAAGAATTCAAAATCTTAAAAATAAGAAGAAGGAGCAAAGGGCATTGCTTAAGGAACTCAGGGAAATCAATTTCAGACTATACTAGCACAATGTTGTGTTAACCACGAAGCTCAAGTAGAAAAACACCAAAGCCACTGCTACGATTTTATCCTAAAGGTAACCTGAAGATTGGTTACAATTTTGTTTAAAGGTTCTCCAGGAGATATGGAAAATAATTACTCATTTTGATCAAGGAGATGCTAAGACTTCGATCTGCTTTACAGAGTCAAACAAAATCCCTATTTTGTAGAGTCAAATGTATTGCTGGCAATGTTTGTTATATCAAGTTGATGAGTTGTGGACTATTTTGGAGGTAGAAGCTCATTTTGAGTGAAATAATTTAGGATCTGGATACTTTTTTATTCTAGTCATTTAAAGCTGTTCTAGATAATATGATCTGGAAGTTTTATAGATAGTTTAAATAGACAGAAGAAAGACCATATGAGGGTCGAAAATTTGGAGATCTATAGAGACTTTTTGTGGAGATTGTTGTAACATGTATGTTCAATTGACACTTAATAGCAAAGGCATATGGATGGTTAGATCTTCTATTTTCTACTCTGTTATTTCATTTTTCATGCTTGAATTTATTATTCAAATTGCAATGCTTTTGGTTCTTGAATGTTAATTTATACAGTGAAGATTTTGTTGTAGAGATAATTTTCAAGTAATGATTTCAAGTTGATACCCCTATTTCTTTATAATATATTGAAACTAAACTTTGTGAAATTGACAAATTGAATATTTCACTTTCCTTTTTCTTGAATTGGTTTACTCCATCTATGTATCTACCTATTATTCAGCCAATGGGATATGCAATTTTTTAATCTTGATTTTCATGCCATGCTGTAAGCATGACCCAGTTTTCAACCATTATACCAAAACCAAATCATAAAACCCTCAAAAACACTTTGCAATAAAATCAATGATGCCCTAGCTTGCCCTTACCAGTCGAGTGCAACTTTGGGGACTAACATTTTTGGTGCTGTTGTCGAGGAGCGAAGAAACGAAGATAACTTCCCTGGGGAAATGACAAGTTTAGATTAAGATCTTGATGGTGAACAAGATTTTGGACATTTTCTAAAGACTATGATTATTCTCCTGGCGACTCCTCTGTAGTAATTCTGGCTCCTAAGAAAGACGGGAAAGGACATAAAATTCCAAAAAATCCTCCACCATCAAATAAGAGACCAGTAACAAGGAAAAATCCAGATCCCGAGCATGTAGCAGCACTGCCAGACCCTAAAAAAATACTAAGAAAGACTAAAGTTCTTCCTGGTCGGTCTTCACATTCAAAAGGGAAATTGTCTTCAGAAAGTTCTCAGGCGGAACCTTCTGAGATCATTAAAACCCAAGCAAATGAAGATTTGAAACCCAAAAGTGAAATTAAGCATGTTGTTGAGTCTGATACAGTTTCATTCCCAACAAATGTTTCAGAATTAAGTTCAGAACAAAGGAAGTTGCTTATTGAAATTATTAAACAGGAATATCCATATTTGTTGTCTGAAATTGGAGATTTCAAAGTTCCCAGCACAAGTGTTAAGAGTGAAACAGAGACTTCTTCGTCATCTTGTGAATCTTTCTCATTTGAAGATTACTGAACACATTATTGTTATTTTGATAATCCTCTGTTTCTCAGTCCATTAGTTGATCAAAGTCCAGAAGATAAATCTCCATCTATTGAAAGACAAGGTTTAGGGACAATACATATAAGTTGTAAAACATAAGGGATTGTTTCACCCATAGCATCACCAATCTTGCTTATCCCCCAAGCTCTAAACACAGCTAATATGGCCGCAGACAGAATGGACCAAATAGTTGTAGCTAGGTATGCTCCCCTGGTACTTCCTCAAGTCATGTATGCTTTTCCACCAAATGATTATATGAGATATTTTCCCAGATTTAATGGAGAAGGATAAGTTACTGCTGAAGAGCATTTGAGTTTGTTTTATAGTTTTGCAGACAATTTTAATGTAGAGCATGCTGATGTATGGATGATATTATTTGTACAAAGTTTAGATGGGGAAGCGAGAAAGTGGTTCAGGAGTTTGCCTGCTAACTCAATAGCTGATATTATAGCTTTAGATGAGGCCTTTCTCAATCGATGGGCAGATAAAAAATATTTTCAGTATTACCTTACTTAATTTGGTGCTTTAAGGAGGAAACAAGGAGAATCAATTCCTAATTTTACCAAAAGGTTTAACCTGATGTATGGTAAAATTCCAGATGAGATAAAACCTTCAGAGGCTTCAGCTAAAATCACTTTTGCCAATGCATTCGATGCTGAATTTTCCTTATTTCTTAGGGAAAGAAGAGCCACTACCCTCAGCCTAATGCAAGATGCAACTATTGAGGTGGAATCAAGCATATTAGTAGCA
Source organism: Picea engelmannii (assembly GCA_009831015.1). Lineage (NCBI taxonomy): Eukaryota > Viridiplantae > Streptophyta > Pinopsida > Pinales > Pinaceae > Picea > Picea engelmannii. The sequence continues at coordinate 113,918 of ML804048.1, forward strand.
TACAAATTGAAATCCAAAAGTGACAGAGATAGAAAAAATCAAAAAGAAGAGTTGCCTTCATCTTCTAATTCAGCATATGATATTAAAATGGATGAAATGACGAAGATGTTGAAAACATTGACTTATGAGATGGAAAGGTTGAAGATGGAACAAAAAAATCCCAATAGACTTGCACAGGAGGGCGGTTATAGAAATCCAAATCAATTTAGGAGACCAAACAATGTACCCCAGATTTTACCAAGAGAAAGATAAAATCAAGATGACCAAAAGGTGTTACCTCCTTTTCAGAATAATGCAGTAGATGAGGAGGAAGATAATGATGGTATAGAAGAAGACTCTGCAGTTCACTTGACTGATTCTAAATCATCTCCTTTACATGTAACACAACGATAATATGAAGATACTTTGATTGCAAATCAGTTTGAGGAAGGGGATGGAGAGGAGATTGTCCAGCATGAACCTATAGGGAAAAGATACAATCTCAGATCTGGTTCCTAGGCACCTAAAGTAGATATACCTATTTCTACAAAGAAATCCAATACTTTAGGTAAGACAGGGGCAATCAAAGGTGTTCCTAATGTTCAAGTGTATCATTCATTGAAGCAACCTGTTAAAGATAGAACTGTTGATATAAGGGAACCAGATAAAAATGTCTCTGCTTTCAATCTCGAACATGAAATCAACAAAATTAAGATTCCAGTACGATTATTAGAACTTTTGAAAACATAACCATTCAGAAAAATTGTCCTTAAGGTTCTAGAAGCTCCAGCTCATGTCACTTTCTCAGATATAGTCAACCTTGAAGATGAAAACCCTGCCATTACTATTGGACCTCACATTGAAGACAAAATTGATGCCTCTCCACCTTTTTACATTTCACTAAATATCCATGACAAGATACTGCATAATTTCTTAATGGATTCTGGTGCTTCACATAATGTCATGCCTTAGGTGGTGATGGAAGAATTAGGGTTAGACATTACTAGACCATATCATGATCTATATTCTTTTGATTCCAAGAAAGTCAAATGTCTTGGGCTTATGAAAGATGTGGTCATAACTCTTTCCCAATTACGTATGAAGAGTGTGGTGTTAGATGTTATCGTGGTTGACATACCACCAAAATTTGGGATGCTTCTTTCAATATCTTGGGCTAAAAAGGTAGGTGGCACTCTGCAGATGGACCTAAGCTATGCAACCATACCTGTTTTTGGTGGCGAACAACAGAGATTATACAGAGAAATCAGACTGGCTTATTTGGTAAGTGATCGTGATAATCCCACTAATCTCCCTATATATGTTGTAGAAGATGATCTAGGTTCTTGTATTTTTCATATGGATGAGGAAATGGTAGAGGTGTCAATAAGAAAGTCAATAAATATAGTAAGAGATAGTGAATACCATTTTGTTTGGAAAATGTATTTTGATGGGGCTAGTTCTAAAGAAGGTTCCAGAGCTGGTATTGTCTTCATTTCCCCTACCAAGGAGGTTATTCCAATGTCATATAAACTTGAATTTGACACCACTAATAATATCAGTGAGTATGAAGCTTTGCTGTTAGGATTGAAAGCTGCAAGAGACATGGGAATAAATAAGTTGTCTGTTTTTGGAGACTCTGAACTTATTGTTCACCAGGTTAGAAACATATATCAAACCAAGCAGCAAAGATTGAAACAATACAAAAATGAGGTGTGGGATTATGTAGATAACTTCTTCTTGGCATTCAATATTACTTTTGTTCACAGGGATTTAAATCAGCAGGCTGATTCTTTGGCATTTGCAACAAGCAATTTCAAAACTCTGTTGTTTCCTAATCTAAAGTTTCAAATTGAAGTCAGACATAGACCTTCAATTCCAGATAATATAAAACATTGGCAGGTTTTTAAAGATGATGAGGAAATTTAGAGATTTATGAAAACCATTGAAGAGTTTTCTAACATTTCAATTGATCAAGATGATGAAGATACAGAAGCAGAAATACACACTGTAGAAATTCTTCAAGATACTATTGTTGGTCACACGATCATCGAATTGAAGACAAACCATCTGCCTAAGGGTTTGGTTCCATTAGAAAGGTTTTTCGATCACAATAATGTCTCCAAGAAGGCTGTTATCCAAACAGAAGAAATAGAGGTGGAAGACTGTGACATTAGTGCAGATGCAAATCCCAGGTTGGTAAAAGTATCAAGGAAACTATCAAAAAAGCAGAAGGAAGCATATATTGAATTAATGAAACAATATTCAGATATATTCGTTTGGTCTTATGAAGATATGAAAGTGTTTGATACAGAAATTATTCAGCATAAAATCCCTCTGAAACCTGGATCAAAACCTGTAAAACAGAAATTCAGAAAATTCAATCCTTTACTATTACCAATAATAGAAAAGGAATTGAAGAGGTTGCTAGAAGCAAAAATCATAGTGCCACTAAGATACTCAGAATGGGTAGCAAACCTTGTGCCCGTCAGGAAAAAGAACGGAGAGATAAGGCTTTGTGTAGACTTCCGGAATCTGAACAGGTGTTCTCTGAAAGATAATTATCCATTACCAAAATTGGATTATATCTTACAAAAGGTTGTTGGCACAAAAAGAATTTCTATGCTAGATGGATATTCAGGGTACAATCAAATATCAGTAATGGAAGAAGACAAAAAGAAAATAGCTTTTACCACTCCTTGGGGCACCTTTATGTATGAAAAGATGCCTTTTGGGTTGATGAATGATGGAGCTATATTTCAAAGAGCTATGGATATAGCTTTCATTGGCGAGAAAGACAAGTTTGTGGTAATCTACCTTGATTACATCACTATATTTTCAGCATCAGATGAAGATCATTTACAGCACTTGAAGAAGACCTTTGAGAAATGAAGGAAGTATGACATATCACTTAATCCCAAAAAATCACATTTTTCCATGGAGGAAGGTAAGATTCTTGGACATATTGTTTCGCCTGAAGGAATTAAAATAGATCCAGAAAGAGTAAAGGCTATTCAACTAATCGACCTTCTGAGAAATAAAAAGTCCATTCAGTCCTTCATTGGTAAGATTAAATTTTTTAGGAGGTTTATACCTAACTTTGCAAAGATTGTCAAATACATCACTGACATGCTGAAAAAGGATGCAGAAATTAAGTGGATATCGGAGGCAAGAGAATCCTTCAAAAAGATCAAACAGGCTATTGTTCAGGCACCTGTTCTAATTAGCCCAAAATTTTCTAAAGAGTTCATGATTTTTTCATTTGCATCAGAAAATACCATAGTCGTTGTTCTTCTGCAAATAAATGAACAAGGTCACAAGCAGCCTATCTCCTTCTTTAGCAAAACCCTCAGGGATTCTAAATTGAAGTATGATCTAATAGAAAAATAGGCTTATACCTTAGTGAAGGCCTTAAAATATTTCAGAGTGTATATTCTTCAATAAAAAATTATTGCTTATGTCCCAAGCAATGCAGTCAAAGAAATATTGGTTCGGCCTAATTGTGAAGGTAAGAGGGGGAAATGGATAACCAAAATCTTGGAATACGATCTCACCATAAAGCCTACCCAGCTAATAAAGGGACAAGGCCTCACCAAATTAATGATGGAATCCAATTACAAAGCAATTGGATTATACCATCTGACATAGGACTCTTCTGTTCAGATTGAAGAAAAAGATTTACAAATAAACATCAAGTATGTTTCTTCAGAATGGTATAAGGACATCGTATTTTTCTTGCTGAATTTTCAATCTCCCCCATAATTGGATAAATCAAAATACAGATCATTAAAGTTGAGAGCTGTAAAATATTGTATTATTGATCAAACCCTGTTTTGGAAAGATCCCAATGGTTTTATATTAAGATGTGTGGACGAAAAGGAGGCTAAACAAATCTTTCAATATCTGCATCATGGTGTTTGCAGAGGTCATCATCATTGGAAGGAAACTTCCTTCAAAATTCTGAGAGCAGGCTATTATTGGCCAGTTCTATTCTCAAATATTTTTTCTCAGGTCAGGGCATGTGAACCCTATCAAAAATTTGTCAGGAAGAAGAAACTTATATCTATGCCTCTGAAACCAATCATTTCCCATAGATCGTTCCAACAGTGGGGATTAGAATTCAATGGAGAAATTAATCCCACTTCATCAAGGAAACATAGGTGGATTCTTACAACCACTGATTACTTTACAAAGTGGATAGAAGAATTCCGACTCGAAATATTACAAACAAGGTAATCATGGAATTTCTAGAGGGAATTTCCAGGTTTGGTTGTCCTAAAAAGTTGGTCACTGATAATGCACAGGCTTTTAAGTTGAATTCCATGCTTGAATTCTGCAATAAATACAATATCAAATTGGTTCATTCTACTCCCTACAACCCCAAGGGGAACGGATTGGCTGAATTTTCCAATAAGACACTGGTAAGGATTATCAAAAAGTTGCTGGCAGAAAATAAAAAAGCATGGGATTTTAAGTTGAAATTTGCTTTATGGGATGATCGCATTAGCAACAAGAAATCTATTGGGACATCTCCCTTCCAAATGGTATATGGCACAGAAGCTATCCTTCCAACTCAATTGGGCCTACCAGTTTTGAAGTTTCTGCAAGAAGAACAGGAAGAACCCAATGATGTACAAAGAAGGATTTTTCATCTCATTGAAGTTCAGCAGGCCAGAGAACAGGTTAACCAGAAAGTTGTTGCTCATTAGAACAAAATCAAGGCTACATTTGATAAAGGAACCAAGAAAGATATTTTCAATGAAGGAGATTTGGTATTGAGATGGGATGCCAGGAGAGAAGATAAAGAAAAACACGGAAAGTTTGATAATCTGTGGTATGGTCCTTTCAGGATAACCAAGGTAATGAACAATAACACTTTTCTCCTACATAATTTAGATAACACTGAAATTTTTGGGGGCCCAATGAATGGGAGGTTCTTGAAGCATTATTTCATCTAAAGGTATGATAGGTTAGAGTTAGTACAGTAGGTTTTCTTTCAATAAAGACTCCATATACCCAATGGACTTGTTTTTACAGTTATGCAGAGAATAAAAGACAGACAGTCACAGGGGAATCAATGAATCAGAGATAAAGGAAAGGCAATGGTCTGCAGTTCTTGGAGTTTAGTATCAAAACTCCATCCCCATAAGGAACCAATGTTAGTCTCTAATTTTGTCTTGGTTTAGTGAGAATCCCTTGTCCTAAACCCTCTTTATCCATCCCTCATTTTCCACTTTCAGTTGTTTTCAATTTTTAGATTTTGGATGTTTCATGGTTTGCATTATAATCTTTGATTATTTATTTAAGTTTTGATTATGAAAAACATTGTTTAAACTGGAAGTGTCTCCTTTTATGCCATTGGAATTTTCAAATTTCATGTTGTCAAATGCGCTACGGGAATAAGACTATTCCTGTAGCGCCAAATAATCATGCCATAATGTGTTCCTGCTATCCCGATTTAGTTATGATAACAAGATTCATGAGTTAAGAGTTCGTGTGTTCCCACAAAAGTTTGGTAATCATTTATAAATCCAACAAGTTCAGAACATAATTGCTATGCACGCGCGCAGGGTTCATTTCAAAATCACCTGTTGTTTAATGATTATTATGTGACCGGTTTTAGTTGTTTTAGTTCAGCCTTGCAGGGAGAAATACATGTATCCATTCAAAGCAACAGGTATATATCAACAATTGCAGGAAGTGAATTTGGAACCCGAGGGAGATAGTTGCAGAATTGAGTTTAATGGCACCAAAGAGGAGCGGACAAGTTGCCAGAATCAAACCAGAAGGTGCCAAACTTCTTAAAGCCTACCCTCAGATGTCCCAACGACTCAGAGACACCAAGTGGTTTGAGTTCCTCACTACATTTCAAGGTTATGATGAACAGGTTTCCATGGAATTTGCTTTGAACTTCGATGGTCATGAGGTTGAAATCGGCAAGATGTTGATGCTGGTGATAGAGAAGACTATAGCCAAGGCTTGCAGGCTCATGGTTGGAGGGGAAAGATGGTGGAAGAAGGAGCACATGGTCACTGAATTTGTGAATCAATTCCTCCTTTCAGATAAGCAGAATCCAAATTGGAGAAGGGGAATTCCTCGCAGCTAGGTTCGACCCGAATGACACACTTCTCTGGTGGTGATTCACAGATACATCACCTGCGAAGGGAGGTTTTCGATAGTCTACATCTACCATATCAAAATACTGATGCATCTAAATGGTGACTACCCTTTAAATCTTCCTTATTTCCTGCCTAAAATTTTGACAAAAATGTCCAAGAAAGTGCAGTCGATTTCCACTAATGCCAAAGGAAGTTTGTTCCATCAAGTCCTGATTAAAACCCTAGTCATGTCTGCCCTGAATGAATTACAGAAGCCCTGGAATTGGCTCACGAAATCCTTAAAACCTATCACTCCATCCAATAAGCCGAAAAAGGGCAGATGGAGGAAAACTGTTAAACAGAGTCGAGATATTTCTGATGAAAACACTGTGAAAGATGAATCTTCTGATATCAAGGTAACTAAGAAGAGCAAGAGTAAGAGACCTAGATGGGAGCACGAAATTGAAAATATTCCTAAGGAAGATGTCAAAGGAGAGATAGAGTTAGATAATGATCTCATTGCTCAAACTACAGTCAAGTCTAAAATGCCATCAACCAACAAAAGGAACGTTGCAATCAAAGGAAAAAGGAATAAAGGTGTGTGTGTATCACAAAAACCTCGGAGAAATTCAACTAGGGATACTAATAAGTATAGGTTGAACTCAAAGGAAATCTTCAATCCGGCAATTAAAGAAGAAAACACCATAATCATAGAAGATGATTCTAAGGATGTTGAAACAAGCACCAGGAAAAGAGCAAAAAGACTCCATTTCCCAAGAAATCTGTCAGCAAAGGAAAGGGAAAACTTACACCACCTACAGGCCCTGTAATGAGAGCTTCAACTAGATTAGCTAAGGCTAAAGAGATGGCTAAAGGCATCAGTGAATTCCCTAAAGAAAAACAAGATTACTTGGAAGACTCAGATTACTTTCCAGATGTACTTGGAGCTATGGATTCATCAAGTTCTGAAGAAGAACATAGCTCAGAATTAATCTCAAAATACCAGGTTAAAGCCAAAGAACCCACTGTTACTTTAAATCTGAATGAAACTGCACCCTCTGAAGATTGTTCAAGATTCAGAGTCGAGATAAGAACTGATAAGGAAAATATTAAAGAGTTTTAGAAAACCATAAAGCAATTAAAGAAGGAAAAGATGCAGATAGAACAGTGGAATGCTCGCCAGCAAGAAAGAATTCAAAATCTTAAAAAGAAGAAGAAGGAGAAAAGGGAATTGCTTAAGGAACTCATGGAAATCAATTTCAGACTGTACTGGCACAATGTTGTGTTAACCACGAAGCTCAAGCAGAAAAACGCCAAAGCCACTGCTTCGATTTTATCCTAAAGGTAACATGAAGATTGGTTACAAATTTGTTTAAAGGTTCTCCAGGAGATATGGCAAATAATTACTCGTTTTGATCAAGGACATGTTAAGACTTCGATCTGCTTTATAGAGTCAAACAAAATCCCTATTTTGTAGAGTCAAATGTATTGCTGGCAATGTTTGTTATATCAAGCTGATGACCTGTGGACTATTTTGGAGGTAGAAGCTCATTTTGAGTGAAATAATTTAGGATCTGGATACTTTTTTATTCTAGTCATTTAAAGTTGTTCTAGATAATAGGATCTGGAAGTTTTATAGATAGTTTAAATAGACAGAAGACAGACCATATGAGGGTCGAAAATTTGGAGATCTATAAAGACTTTTTGTGGAGATTATTGTAAAAGGAATGTATGTTCAATTGACACTTAATAGCAAAGGCATGTGGATGGTTGGACCTTCTATTTTCTACTCTATTATTTCATTTTTCGTGCTTGAATTTATTATTCAAATTGCAATGCTTTTGGTTCTTGAATGTTAATTTATATAGTGAAGATTTTGTTGTAGAGATAAATTTCAAGTAATGATTTCAAGATGATACCCTTGTTTCTTTATAATATATTGAAACTAAACTTTATGAAATTGACAAATTGAAGATTTCACTTTCCTTTTTCTTGAATTGGTTTACTCCATCTATGTATCTACCTATTATTCAGTCAATGGGATATGCAATGTTTTAATCTTGATTTTCATGCCATGCTATAATCTTGACCCAGTTTTCAACCATTATACCAAAACCAAATCATAAAACCCTCAAAAACACTTTGCAATAAAATCAATGATGCCCTAGCTTTCCCTTACCAGTCGAGTGCAACTTTAGGGACTAACAATAGGTTTAAAGCCAAAGGTAGAAGACTAAGTCGAACATCAAGTAGATCAGCTCGTGGAAGCTATTCAACAGCTACAACAAATAATAGCAGACTTAGAGCTCTGCACAGTACCCGACACTCCACGGGAGGTGAGGGATCAAAGAGTAGTAACTGTCGAAGCATAGTTGAAAGAATCAAGGCCCTTGTTATGGAATGTAAACAACTAAGTAATTGTAGTGCCCAGACTTATGAGGGAGTCATTGAGAATCCAGAACTGAAGGCACTAGAGTCACATCTCCAGGAGGTGAAGCAGTAAGAGAAACCAATTCACGCAATGTTGAAGCCCCTGATAGCTATTGAAAGGATGAACCAATCCCACGAGAAGAAAATTGCTCAAAAATAGGTCCACATCATTTAGAGAAGAGTCATTGAAGTGACTCAGAGGCTCCAACCTATACAGGATGATGCTTGCCAATTGTTCTTAGAGATCAAAGGTTGAGGAGCAGAACTGGAGCAAGTCATGACTGCAGCTGAACAATGATTAGAGGGACCTGTTGATGAAGTAGTCATCCAAGAGTTTGATGAACAAGAGGTCATAGCACAACAATAATTCAAAGCATCTCAAACCAAGCTCGAGGATTTTGAAGCAGATTTACCCATACCAGAGTGACTCGGAATGAGTCATAGGTGAGTGTCAGGGGCATGTTGGCCCTAGACCAAGTTTTGAGGATCCTTGGTCATGTTTGACCTAATTTTGGGACTTCGATGGGATTTCTAAGGCAAATAGCAAGATGAAGCGGAGATCGCGGGATCTCAACCCCTCTTTAGCACTTTTTGGGTTTCTGGGCTATGTAACGGGTATGGGAATGTTGACCCATAGGTTTACCCATGCTTAGGGCTATTTTGTAATATATAAATAGAAAGCTAGGCGATGTAAGTATTGAACAGTGGTTGAGTGCTAGTACTAGTTGTGTGCAAGAAGACGTGATTAAGACTTGCAGAGCTAAGTGCAAGTCATCTGTAGTGCTTTGTGTGCAGACTCTGTAAGGCTCTGTGCCTAGATCTACTTGGGGAAGGAGGATCTGGCAAAGTGCGTGCAGATCTCCTGTCCTATGCAGAGTAGGGTTCTGATGCTTTGGGCCTATAAGAAGCTTGACAAAAGATAATAAAAAGAAGAAGAGTTGGTAGACATAGCCCTAGGGTGGGGGTGAACCATGTATATCCTTCGTTATGAATGCTTTGTGCTTTATGGTTTCTCTCTTGTTTATATGATTAAATTCTTAGTGCATTGTTAGGTGATAGATGAATCTTATATGGTAGATTAGTGATAAATAATGAGAGTGAATGCTAGATCTGACCTATGTGAACGTGATTAGTGCTTGAATCTTCTAGATCTGATCTATTTCTTTATGCTAAGTGTTTCTAGATGCTAGATCTGGTTGAATACTGCGATGCTCTACAATTAGGGTTTTATCTGCGAAGTAGATACTAGTTAAATATTGATAAACTATATTGTTAAGTGCTTTGTTAGGGTGTTACAATCATAGATCGGTGTCCTAGCTAAGGTTGCAGACATCTGAGTTCTACAACCATCGCTGCCTCTACCTCAGGTGAGACTTCATTTTCCTCACAGGTGTTGCTGAAAGGGTCGGTAGTTAGGGTTTTGTTGGTGTGCTCTTGAGTGTTGAACCCTGGGTCTACCCCTGTTCCAAAAATGTCAATAAAACCCTATGTGATGTAGTGGTGCATCTATAGCCACTGTTTATCTAGATCCTTCCTTGCCTATATCCACATTGTGTGTCATCTGGCCTAGAAATTGGCGATGTCCTCATATCGCACGACAGATTCTGGTGTGATTCTCCACATCTCAAAGATGGATTCTTGTAGGTCATGTAGGTATCCTTCAAAGATGGATCCGTTCATCCTCTTGTGACTAGCGCTCATCGTCTCCTTTAGTAGTGAATACCTCTTTCCCTGGTTTGTTTTGGGTCTGGTACAAAAATTTACGTACCTTGGTTCCCTCCAACCCATAAAGGCTATGAGCATGATCAACCATGAGTAGTGAAAATCTATTCCTAGACCCTACATATCCTTCCATACATCCAAAAACACATTCAAGAGGTACGAAACCCAGCTCATTGAGGTGCCTTCTACGCACTAGGCTGCAACTGCAACAATTCCAGCTGGGACTTCCTCCCTGCAACATTTTCTTAGAATCTTGTAGGCTGACTTTCATGCCCAATTGTGTGGTTTCACTGCTGATCCTCTTGATGATTATCCCTCTTGTCCCCCTTTCGATGTCGTACTTCTTATTCATCTCTTATGCTAGCAGTTTCTCATTGGTTTTGTCATCTAGAAACAACGCGAGATCCATTCCCCGAATTGGTAACCCTATTATGTTAGCAATAAGCTCAATGACTATGGGGATGGGCTTGTCCATCCATATATCCCCTCCATGTGTGACTTCTAGCAGCAATTTGACGCACATTTTTTCATACTGACCTCTGCCAAAATGTGGTAGGTCCAACAGACCTAAAATTCTCGTTTTCTTGTTAAGCCCTAATATTGGCTCATTACCCCTTAATTGGGGCATAGTATATTAGTAATGTTATTTTATTTATGTCAGCTTTAGGCCATTAGTTGTAATTATACCTCCTAGTCTCCTATATATACCAAGGAGACATTTTCATTTTGAATCATATTGTACTTGAACATTTAAGTGGGGTAAAAGCAGGTTGTCCCCTCGAAGAGGCTTATTATCTGAAATTATCTCTTTTTCAAGGAATTGAGTACTTGTTCTCAAGATTTTATATGCTATATTGATATTTGGTTCTTAACATTTCTCCAGCCCAGTTGCCCACTGATATGGCTGATCAATCAGTTCTCCAACCCGATTTGTGCCTATGGTCTATAAGAATACCCTCTTCATAAGTTATGGGAACTTGTCTTCATCTACTACATCATGGTCTAAGTATTTGAGCTTCTTGATATGAAATAGTAGCTTTGGTCCTACCTGTACCCCCTCTGGTATGCGCAGTAGAATAATTTTTGTTGCAAGTTTCTTGCGAGGTAACCTTGGTATCTATATCTTGTTTTTCTTCCACTATGGTGGCTAGCTCAAAGTTCCAGCAGCTTCCAGTTGCTCCTCTGTATACCATTCCATCCAAGCCGAGATATTCACCCTTCTCCCTGGCTGGGTGGTCTGAGATGGTCATTTGAGACTTGTCTGGCTCAAATATTGTTGTCAGCTTTGGTGTTGTCCCATTGAATTTCAGAGTTTCTTCTGTATGCTCTGGTTGCATATCCTTTAGGGTTTATGTTCTCTGGTTATATGGCTCCTATACTTTCATTGGTATCTCATGACTTATGCCCTCCAGTGCTAGTTGTTGGACTTCTTCCAGGATAGGTGTAGGGTTTTCCGGTGTTGTGTATGGAGATGGGATTTCATCGATATTGACGATCTTCAGCATTTGTTGTTCAATTTTTTCCACCTATCCTTGTGACATGGTCTGAACTATGGTTTTCTTGGCAGTCTAGCTCACTTCTTCTTGCTTAAGTGGTGCCATTGCAGTGAATCTCAAGTGTCTGTTGGATTTGAATGGTCTATGTGATCTCTATGAACTCACACTGTACTCTTTAGCCTATGTTGCTCTACGTCTATTCTCTTTTCATGAATAGACTATTGGCTCCCTCGCCCATGTGTTCTATGGATTTCACATGAAGCTTGTCGATGACGCTTCCTTGATTATGGGTATAATGTATGTTGATTATCGGTTCAATGCATCTTTGGCAGTTTCATACTTTCCATTAATATTGTTGTGTCATGTTCTATTGGAGTGATTATTGTGGCATCCCATCGGTCCTTTCTATTTGTTGGCATAGGGGTAGACCCAGGGTTCAACTCTACAAGATCACACCAACAAAACCCTAACAACCAGCTCTTTCAGCAACACCCATGAAGCATATGAAATCTCACCTGAGGTAGAGGCAGGGGTGGTTGCAGGACTCAAGTGTCTGCAACCTTATCTGGGACATATATCTATGATTATACAACTTTGTAAATAACTTAGCACGATTAGTTCTTTAACATGCAATCTGTTAGCAATATTTCTTGTCTCGGGATTAGGCGTACCCAGGTCTGCATTTTTCACGAGAAGCACCCGAGCATAACACGAGAGAATCCCATATTTTGTAGCAAGTCAAGAAAGTGGGAAAGGTTTTGGCGTCGACGGTCCAGATTCATTCATCAGGGCAGATCAACGGTCATCGGGATATCGGGACTACCAAGTTAACCGATGTATAATGTCGGAGAAAGTGCCTATATTTTAAAGTTGAGCCTGGGTCGGTCAATCCGTTGACATGTGGTGCAAGATCTGGTCACATCAACATATCAGCATTTGGCAGTTCAAGGGGTAAAAGTCCCTCATCATTTCACATCTCGAAACCCCGAACCCCGAAATGCCGATAAGCGCCCTTCAAAGTCGATCTCACGGTCTTAGCACCCGGTCACATCAAGCGAGCCTGATAATGGAGGCAGCCCTCTTCTTACATCAAATGCCTTCTCAATCGTTCCTCTGAGGATGCGCGGCACAAGATCTGAGCCACAGGTAGGGCCTTCCAGGATTTTCCTAGTAAAAGCGTCGAAGTCATCTTAGTCGTCCATCCATCGACGAGGCTTGGGCACATTGGACTTAAAGGGGGAATGGATCTGGGTGGCCAGGATTCGCGCACTCAGATCTACGGTCAAAAGTGAATTCCGAAGGACCCCCGCCATTCTACCTTTAAGCGGAGGGGGGGGGTCCGGAATCGCAGGTGCATCTCTTCAACGGTCCTGATCAGAGCGCCCGCATCAACGGTGATCAAGGCAATTCCAGACCCCCCCTGCCTTTCTACCTTTAAGCAGAGGGGGGGGTCCAGAATCGGGCGGGCAGCTTCCCAACGGCCGAGATCTAAGCACTCGGATCAATGACGCTCACGTGATCCCATCTTTCTCAGCTACTCTATGTTTAACCAACGTGGGCCTTTCTGCCCGTTATGTCATCCTCCTAAGCTGCCTCTCCCCTATTGCCATGTGTCACCTGTCCATCTCCCCCCTTTGGTCCATGTGGTCCCTTTCCCATCTCATCGTCCACTCACCGCATGCCATATGTCCCGCTCCTTTCCATGTCAGCCTCCTATCGAGGCGCGCCCGTTATATCTCATCCCCTGCTCTCACCACTTATTTCCTTCTGCCATGTGTCTTCTCCTGCCGCCTCTCTCGCACCTCATTGCTTCTTATTTCCCCCACGGTTTTGGCGCCACCATTCCCCTTCTGCGCCCAACCCTTTGTGCTGGCCTCCACGCTATTTATCGGGACGTTCTGTTAATCCAGGTGGTAGCACGAGGGGTCTTCCACGTCATAAAGGTGTCGAGTTGGCTGGGCTGTCCTCAATCCCAATAAAGCAGTTATTGAAGCAGTTGGTGGTGGTTAGACATCACCTCCGCCATAATGGGAAAGTCCGGTGACAAATTAAAGGCACGTCGATTCACCCACGGAGCTGTCAGGAGTTCGATTGCATCCACCATTGGTGCACGGTTATTCAGAGATTGCAGGTGTCAATGGTCAGAAGCCATGCAGATGCAAAGTTTAATGCAATGTATCGGTTTTGCTGTTGTGGTAGTTCTGAGTATATGAAGGCGTTTTCGCCATTTTTGTATCTATCGATGGTTGAGCAGAGCTCCCTACTGTAACGTTTTAACAACTATTCTAGCTTTCATCTTATGCATCTGTATATGAGATTTCTTGTTTTATGAAAAACGGTTTTTCTTACTCCATCTAAGTTTCATCTCATGCTAAGAGAGCTCGTGATCGATCGAGTCGCACGAGTTGTTGTGGTTATGTTATGATAAAAGATTTATTGTTGCATTGCTGCATTCTCTGGCTTTGCATTTGAATGTATGATGATATCGCATTTGGACGTCTTCTTCCTCAGTCTGTTAGAAACCTGTTGTTTATAACAGACCTCCACTTTTCTCTTGTACAAGTCTTCCACATGTTCACCTTTTACTACAGCTCACTGTCTGAAGTTTACGCAAGACCTCACTTGCTCATGCATACCTGGCCTAGTTTCAGAGTTGGAACGATATTGTTTTGAGTTGGCTTCCATTCGGTCACCCCATCTATAAACCACCGTGACATAAAAATGATGGGAATTGGGCTCTGCTCCTGCTAGCAATCTAGGAGTGACTTCTGTTGCCAACATTTCTGGCGCCGTTGCTGGGGACGAAGTTGAAAATTTTCCCCGAGTTTGAACGACAACGATCAACTGATTCTGAAGGTGCATCAGATATCAGAATTATCAAGATTGTTGTTGTGCACCTGGCGACTCCATTGTGACGACTCCGTTGTGTCGAACTTGCCGTGTCCATTGTGGCTTTCAGAGGCAGACACATGCGGTCCAATCCTCAGTTGCCTCTAGCTACACCCGGAGCTGATCAGGAGGTAGTTCGCGGGAAAGGAAAGGCCTCAGAAGGAGAAGCTGCCACCGAAACAGGTAATCCGCAGTCTCCTTTTGTAGAAGCTCCATTCTCTCCACCTCAATTTCCTGGCAGACTGTCTTCTGGAGTTTCTCGTTTCCTGAATTTCGGGAGTGTTCCTGCTGAGTTTTCCCCTCCTGGTTTGGGATTGGAGGGAGAAATCCTTGTCACTCCCCTCTCCTCTGAAGCTGTACCTTGGAGTAGACCTAGGACTACAGAAGTTTTCCCCACTCCTACACAAGGAGGAGCACATGCTAACTTGATCTCGTTAGCTTCCTCCTTAAACCCTCTTTTGTTTCCCACTCCACTTCGAGACCCATTTCCCGCAGCCCCTTCGCGAACTCCTTCTCCTCCAAGTTCTCTGCCACCTAATATTCCTATGGATGGTGCTAACCCCCCTATGACCAGAATGGAAGCTATTATAGCAGCTAGGCATTCTCCCCTTGTGTTACCTCAGCCCCTCAATGCCCTCCTGGCAGATGGTTACCTCAAGCAACTACCCAAGTTCACGGGTGAGGGGGACATAATTGCAGATGAACACCTAGAAGCCTTCTACAGTTTCACAAATGATAATGTCATCATGCATGCAGACGTATGGATGAGGATTTTTGTCCATAGCCTCCAAGGCGAGGCTAGAAAATGGTTCAAGGCCCTACCTCCTAGATCTATTGATGGGATCAAAGCATTAGACAATGCCTTTTTGAGACAATGGGGAGATAAAAAGGATTTCATGTATTACATGATGGAGTTTGGGTCATTGAAGAGAAAGGAAGGAGAGTCTGTCTCCGACTTCTCCAAGAGATTTAATAAAATGTACAATAGAATCCCTACTGAGATAAAGCCCTCTGAAGCCTCTGCTAAGATCACTTACTCCAGCGCTTTTGATCCTGATTTCTTCCTACTGTTGAGGGAGAGAAGAGCTGTTACACTGGCCCTCATGCAGGATGCTGCCGTGGAGGTAGAATCTAACATATTGGCTATCAACCGACTCAGGAGTGCAGGTGATAGAAATACGTCCAAGAACAGGCCCGAAGCCTCCCCATCCAGTTCCTCTCCCTTGCCCCATCAGACAGATGAGATAGCTAGAGAAATAAAATCGATTGCTGACAAGATAGAAAGGTTGGAATTAGAAGGGAAGCCCATGTACAGAAGTCCCCAAAACAATGATAATAGAGGTTTCAGACGACCTACTAACAATATGCCTTGGGTTTTCCCGAGGGAACAAAGGGGAAAGGACAGAGAAGATCAAAGGGTTCAAGCCCCCCTCCAAAATAACCTAGTTGATCATGAGGGGAGAGAGGAGATAGACGAGTTTGGCCCTGAAATTCACTGTATTGAGGAAGCTCCCCCTTTTCCTCATTTGACACAGTCTGCGTATGAGGAATCATTGATGAGTGCTCAAATTCATGAGTTGGGGAAAGAACAGAGGGCCAGTCACACTTTGAACAAATATAATCTCAGATCGAGAAGGAAAGAAGGAGACTTTGATGGCTCAGACCAGCCCCTCATAGCAGAGAGGCCTACTAAAACTGCAGCAACCATAGCTAAAGAAAAGAAGACTCAGAGTGCTTCACCAGCAACCAGAGAGCCTGTCACTGAGGTAAGAGAAGCTCCTAAGCCTACCCCCTCCTTCAATTTTGAGCATGAGATTCAGAAGATTAGGATTCCTGTACCTCTCTCTAAGCTAGTTAAAAATGAGGACTTCAAAAGGTCCCTCTCCAAGTTGCTACAATCTGAATCCCCCCAACCCCCCTTTGACTTAGTAAACCTTCAAGATGAGAAACTAGCCGTCATATTAGTCCCCATGGTAGAAGACAGAGATGACTCGTCCCCCCCCTTCTACACATCCCTGAACATACATGATAAAGTACTGCATAACTACCTCATGGATTCGGGGGCTTCCCATAACCTTATGCCCAAGGTAGTCATGGAAGAATTGGGACTGGAGGTGACAAGAACTTATCATGATTTATATTCTTTTGATTCAAGGAGAGTGCAGTGCCTAGGAGTCATCAAAGACCTGGTGGTTTCCGTGTTTCAGCTGCCCATGAAAAGTGTGGTCATGGATATTGTAGTAGCAGACGTCCCCCCCAAATTTGGTATGATGTTGTCTAGATCATGGATCAAAAAGCTTGGAGGGACACTACATATGGATCTCACATACGGTACCATTCCAGTCTTTGGAGGAGAACAAAGTAGATTATACAGAGAAGCCTAGCTGGCCTATATTGTCAGTGATGAAGCAGACCCCACCAATCACCCCATCTTTGCACTTGACACCGACTTGGGGTCTAGTTTACTGCAACATACCAATGCCCCTGAAAGCTCTTTACAAATCAGAAAACATCCAAGCCTTGATCATCCGATCTCCCCTCAGAACCCCTCCGTGTGGAAGATGTTTTTTGATGGAGATTCTTCTAGCGAAGGCGCTGGAGCTGGAGTGGTTTTCATATCACCTTGCCAAGAAGTCGTGTCCCTATCATACAAGTAGGAATTCGAAGCCACCAACAATGTGGCAGAGTATGAAGCTCTTGTTCTGGGTATGAGGGCCGCAAAGGAAATGGGAATCGAAGAGATAGAAATATTCGAAGATGCTGAGTTGATTATTCAGGAGGTAAGGAATGCTTATCGTGCCCATAATCCCTGGCTTAGGAATTATCAGAATGAAGTATGGGATCTTATTGATAATTTCTTTTTGGATTTTAACATTTCTTTCATTCCGAGGGGAGAAAATACTTTGGCCGATTCTTTAGCTGTCTCAGCTACTATGCTCAAATTTCCACTGCCGCCTATGGTAAAAAATGATGTTGATATAAGATATAGGCCCTCGGTGCCGGACAATGTCAAGCATTGGAAGGTGTTCGAGGAAGATTCGGAGCTCGATAGGTTTCTCAAATCAGTTGATGAATTTTCTGCGGTACACATTGATCAAGATCCTGATCCAGAAAGTGACCCTCACCCCGAGGTGTTTTTAAACAAAATTTCCAATCATCAGATCGTTCAGCTACCCAGCAATCACATTCCGAGAGGACTCATCCCTTTAGAAATATTGTTCAATGGGAATGATGTGCCAGTAAAGGGCAGGGTCTCAAATGAAGATGCCGAGACAATCAAATGCAACATTGGCACACAGGAGGAGCTCAGGTTTGTCAAATTATACGACAGTTTGACCAGAGAACAGAAGGTCGAATATACTGAGTTGCTAAAAGAGTTTGCTGATGTGTTCGCATGGACAAACGAAGACCTCAAGACCTATGACACATCAGTCATTGAGCACAAGATCCCACTAAAGGAGGAGGCTAAACCGTTTAGACAGAAGTTGAGACATATAAACCCCATGTTGCTACCTGTCATGGAGAAAGAAGTGAAAAAGTTGTTGGATGCACGAATCATTGTCCCCTTGAGATATTTTGAATGGGTGGCCAATTTGGTCCTAGTAAGGAAGAAGAGTGGAGAAATCAGACTTTGCATTGATTTCAGAAATCTGAACAGAAGCTCGAAGAAAGACAATTACCCCCTGCCTAAGATGGAACACATACTGCAAAGGGTAACTGGGCCATCCAGGATATCCATGATCGACATGCTTGCCAGTTATAATCAGATATCGGTCATGCCTGAGGACAGGGAAAAAACGGCCTTCACCACTCCTTGGGGCACATTCATGTACGCCAAAATGCCATTTGGACTAATAAATGCAGGAGAAACATTTAAGCGAGCCATGGATATAGCCTTCATTGGAGAAAAGGACCAGTTTGTAGTGATCTACCTAGATGACATCACGGTCTTCTCCAGGTCTGATAGGGAGCACCGCTGCCACTTAAGGAGAGTTTTCTCGAAGTGCCAGAGATTTGGTCTGTCCCTGAATCCCAAGAAGTCCTTGTTTGCTATGCAGGAAGGGAAGTTATTGGGATATATAGTATCGACAGAGGGAGGGAGGATTGATCCTAGCAGAGTGGAGGCAATTCAAACCCTGTCACTTCCCAGGTCTAAAAAAGAGGTCCAGGCATTTCTAGGAAAGATTAACTTCCTAAGGAGATTTGTCTCAAATTTTGTCGAGCTAGTAAAGCACATCACGGCCATGCTAAGGAAGGGAAACGAAGTGAGATGGACCGCTGAGCCCTGGGCATATTTTGACCAAATAAAGAAATCATTGACCGAGGCGCCCATGCTAATCAGTCATGATTATTCCAAGGATTTCCTCATTTTTTCTTTTGCTTCCTGTGATACAGTGGCGGCGGTCTTACTGCAGAAAAATGAGCAAGGGCGAGAGCAACCTATTGCCTTCTTTAGCAAGGCATTGAGAGATGCAGAACTCCGGTACGAGATCATGGAGAAGAAAGCTTATGCCTTGGTGAAATCCCTCAAATCTTTCAGAGTATATGTCTTGCATTCAAAAGTAACAGCATATGTTCCTTCAGCTTCTGTGAAGGACATCCTTGTGCAGCCCGACGTAGATGGGAAAAGAGGCCGATGGATCGCAAAAATTCTGGAATTTGACTTGGAGATAAAACCTACCAAGTTGGTTAAGGTGCAAGGTTTAGCCAAGCTACTGGCTGAATCTAAATGTGAAGCCTTGGGAGTTAGTTTCATCAATACTTGCCCAGAATCTCAACAAGCTGAATCGCCCAGCCCACGTTCTCAAGATGGCTTATCACTAGCAGAATGTGCCTAGTATCATGACATTCTATATTTTCTGCAAGAATTGAAGCCCCCCGATGGAATGGGAAAAAGCAAAGCAAGGGCTCTAAAGCTCAAGGCGGTCAGGTATTGCCTCATCGACCAAATCTTGTATTGGAGAGACCCTCTAGGGGTATTTCTGAGATGCCTGGACCTACAGGAGGCCCAGAAGGTTACGTTTGATTTTCATAGCAGTCTTTGCGGAGGTCCTCATTTCTGGAAGACCACAGCTCACAAGATACTCCGAGCTGGGTATTACTGGCCCACTTTGTTCCCCGATGTTTGCAGGGAGATCAGAGCTTGCACCAAATGCCAAAAGTTCCCGGGAAAACAACAGCTCAAATCGTTGCCATTAAAACCCATAGTAGCCTTGGCACCTTTTCAGCAGTGGGGGTTGGACTTCATTGGAGAAATTCATCCTCCCTCGAGTGGTCAACACAGGTGGATCCTGATTGCAACCGATTATTTCACCAAGTGGATAGAAGTTGTCCCCACCATAAGCGCATCACACAAAGTAATTATCAGCTTCCTGGAGGATATCATAGCCCGATTTGGCTGTCCCGGCAGGATCGTCACCAATAATGTTGCTTCTTTCAAATCTGAACCTCTAATTAAGTTCTGCGACCAGTTCCAGATCCCGCTAATTCACTCCACCCCCTACTATCCCCAGGGCAATGGCTTAGCGGAATCCTCTAACAAAAGCCTGATAAATATCATCAAAATATTGTTAGAGGATAACAAAAGAGCCTGGGATTCGAAGTTGAAATTTGCTCTGTGGGCTAATCGTGTCACCACGAAGAAGTCTCTGGGCACTTCGCCGTTTCAACTAGTCTATGGATCAGAGGCAATTTTCCCTACTCAGCTCGCCTTACCTGTGGTGAAGTTCTTTCAAGACTATGAGGAAGAACCAGATCATATGATTAGAAGAATTCATCAAATAGTGGAAGTGCAGCAAATCAGGGAACAAGTCAAAGACGTAGCCTATAGTCATCAGCAGAGGATCAAACAGACTTTTGACAGAAATATCAGGAAAAAGGAGTTCGAGATCGGAGATTTGGTATTTAAGTGGGATGCACCTAGGCAGGATAAAGGCAAGCATAGCAAGTTCGACGCCCTCTGGATCGGTCCCTTTAAAATCTCTGAGATTTTATCCAACAACACATATGGGTTGCAGGATCTGGAGGGTGAAGAGGTTTTCAGCAGCCCAGTGAATGGGGACTTTCTGAAAAAATATTTTATTTGAGCCTCAGACGGCTCCCTTGTTTGTAAATATTGTCTTTCGGTTCTTTGTTTAGTTTCTTTTTGTGTGTTTTCGGCCTAATAAGTGACTCCATAGACCAATAGCAAGGCACTGAAGCTGCAGAAGGAGTTCTTAGAGCATCACAGGGATGCCTCTATCCCCCATGGAGCCTAATGTTAGCGATATTTCTTGTCTCGGGATTAGGTGTACCCAGGTATGCAGTTTGCACGGGAAGCACCCGAGCATAACACGAGAGAATCTCATTTTTTGCAGCAAGTCAAGCGAGCGGGCAAGGTTTTGGCATCGATGGTCCAGATTCATTCATCAGGGCAGATCAACGGTCATCAGGATATCGGGACTACCAAGTTAACCGATGTATAATGTCGGAGAAAGCGCCTATATTTTAAAGCTGAGTCTGGGTTGGTCGATCCGTTGATGCGTGGCGCAAGATCTGGTCACATCGGCATATCGGCATTCGGGAGTTCGAGGGGTAAAAGTCCCTCGTCATTTCACATCTCGAAACCCTGAACCCCAAAATGTCGATAAGCACCCTTCAAAGTCGAGCTCACGGTCTT
This sequence comes from Picea engelmannii, assembly GCA_009831015.1. Taxonomy (NCBI): domain Eukaryota; kingdom Viridiplantae; phylum Streptophyta; class Pinopsida; order Pinales; family Pinaceae; genus Picea; species Picea engelmannii. The sequence goes on from ML804048.1 coordinate 135,187, forward strand.
AGCACCCAGTCACATCAAGCGAGCCTAATAATGGAGGCAGCCCTCTTCTTACATCAAATGCCATCTCGACCGTTCCTCTGAGGACGCGCGGCACAAGATCGGAGCCACAGGTAGGGCCTTCCGGGATTTTCCTAGTAAAAGCGTCGAAGTCATCTTAGCCATCCATCCATCGACGAGGCTCGGGCACATTGGACTTAAAGGGGGCATGGATCTGGGTGGCCAGGATTCATGCACTCAGATCTACAGTCATAAGTGAATTTCGGAGGCCCCCCACCATTCTACCTTTAAGCGGAGGGGGGGGGTCTGGAATTGGGGGTGCATCTCTTCAACGGTCCTGATCGGAGTGCCCGCATCAACGACGATCAAGGCAATTCTGGAGCCCCCCTACCTTTCTACCTTTAAGCAGAGGAGGGGGGTCTGGAATCGGGTGCGCAGCTTCCCAACGGCCGAGATCTAAGCGCCCAGATCAACGGCGCTCACATGATCCCATCCTTCTCAGCTACTCTATGTTTAACCAACGTGGGCCTTTCCCCCCGTTATGTCATCCTCCTGAGCCGCCTCTCCCCTGTTGCCATGTGTCACCTGTCCATCCCCCCCCTTTGTTCCATGTGGTCCCTTTCCCATCTCATCGTCCACTCATTGCCTGCCATATGTCCCACTCCTTTCCATGTCAGCCTCCTATCGAGGCACGCCCATTATATCTCATCCCCTGCTCTCACCACTTATTGCCTTCTGCCATGTGTCTTCTCCTGCCACCTCTCTCACACCTCATTGCTTCTTATTTCCCCCATGGTTTTGGTGCCACCATTCCCCTTCTGCGCCCAACCCTTCGTGTTGGCCTCCACGCTATTCATCGAGCCATTCAGTTAATCCAGGTGGCAGCACGAGGGGTCTTCCACGTCATAAAGGTGTCGAGTTGGCCGGGTTGTCCTCAATCCCAATAAAGCAGTTATTGAAGCAGTTGGTGGTGGTAAGACATCGCCTCCTCCATAATGGGAAAGTTCGGCGATGAATTAAAGGCACGTTGATTCACCCACAGAGCTATCAGGAGTTTGATTGCGTCTGTTGTTGGTGCACGATTATTCAGAGATTTCAGGTGCCGATGGTCAGAAGCCATGTAGACGCAAAGTTTAATGCAATGTCTCAGTTTTGTTGTTCTGGTTGTTCTGAGTATATGAAGGCGTTTTCGCCATTTTTGTATCTATCGATGGTTGAGCAAAGCTCCCTACTGTAATGTTTTAACAACTATTCTAGCTTTCAGCTTATGCATCTGTATATGAGATTTCTTGTTTTATGACAGACAGTTTTTCTTACTCCATCTAAATTTTGTCTCATGCTAAGAGAGCTCATGATCAATCGAGTCGCGCGAGTTGTTGTGGTTATGTTATGATAAAAGATTTATTGTTGCATTGTTGCATTCTCTGGCTTTGCGTTTGAATGTATGATGATATTGCATTTGGAAGTCTTCTTCCTCAGTCTATTAGAAACCTGTTGTTTATAACAGACCTCCGCTTTTCTCTTGTACAAGTCTTCCACCTGTTCACCCTTTACTGCAACTCACTGTCTGAAGTTTACACAAGACCTCACTTGCTCATGCATACCTGACCTAGTTTTAGAGTTGGAACGATATTGTTTTGAGTTGGCTTCCATTCGGTCACCCAATCTATAAACCACCGTGACATAAAACTGATGGGCGTCGGGCTCTGCTCCTGCTAGCAATCCAGGAGTGACTTCCGTCGCCAACACAATCATTATCTACTTCGTTGATAAAATAGAACCTCGCAGTACTCACAGTAATCTACCATATATGAGCACTTATCATAAGTAAAATAGGTCGGATGTAATAGATCAAGCACTGAGAATGATCATGTATATTAGATCTAACATTTCATACATCATTAGCACTGAGCATAAGCAGATCTATCTAATCATCTCAAAGCACTAAGAAAAGAAGACATAAACACATTCAGACAAGCACCAAGCAATATAACACAATGTTTATGTGGCTCAACTCTCTCCTGGGGATTTGTCCACCAACTCTTCATCTTTATTATCTTCAATCAGTCATCTACATGCATAGAGCCATACAAACCCCACTTTTCATAGGACAGGAGATTTGCGTGCACCTCGCCAGATCCTCCTTCCTCGAGTTAGGTTACAAAACAAAAGCTTATTCTCAATATCTTACAGTCACTTTCACTTAGCCTTGCAAGTCTCACACAGCATGCACAAAGCATCTACAACTATTACTTGCACTTGGCACTTAGCTCATCAGCCCCTTCCTACATTTCCTAGGTATCTATTTATACATTACAAAATAGGCCTAAACATGGGTAAACCCATGGGCCGACATCCCTTTCCCATTACATATTCCCAACAACCCAAAAAGAGTCCCAAAAGGGGGTCGATATCCCGTGATCTCCTCTTTGTCTTGTGCTCCTCCTTCGATAGGCTGTCGAAGTTCCAAAATAGGTCAACATGACCAATAAATTCCCAAAACTTGGTCAAGGGCCAACAGGTCCCCAACACTCACGTGTGACTCGTCCCGAGTGTAAGTTTTAAACCTGCGAAGTAAAGCAATGCATGTAGATTCTTAAGCAATACATAAATTAATCAATGGCTCATACACAGAGTACACAGAGATTTTTACCGGAAACCCTCAACCGGGAAAACCTTTCTTATTTTCATCATATCGAATTTCACCATTCACCATACAATATATACAATGTTTTTAGGTATTCCGTAGATACCAAAACCCTAATCCCTTAATCCAGGATTAATTTACAAATCAGCTAAAAATAGCAAAATCCGCTAAAAATAGCAAAAACCACCCAAAAAAAAAATTTTCGAGGCGCTGCCCCGAACCCC
>ML804048.1:169794-189602 GCA_009831015.1 Picea engelmannii
TACCTTTGGAAGTCATTACTTCCCTTGAACAAAAACTATTGATTATTTCTCATATATTGTGCATGGTGTATTGTGGTGTATTGGTGTAACTCTTATACCATTGCTCATTTCTCATTGGATATAATTGAATGGTTTAATTATAATTTGAAAAAGGTTTTAAATTGTACTTGATACTAATTCACCCCCCTCTTAGTATCAACATGAGTAAGCTTCATGTCCTCCTACATTCTCTAACGCTTCGTCTATGAAAGGTGTAGGGAATGGGTCATCTAGGCTTGCATCGTTCAACTTCCTCAAGTCAACGCATATCATGATCCCTCCTTTCTTCTTGTCCCAAACTACCATCGGAATTATCCATTCTGAATCCTCAACCGATTCTATGATGTCGGCTTCGAGCATCTTGTCGATCTCAACTTTGGCGTTCTGTTTATATATTAGGTTTAGTCTATAGGGTCATTTTCTAAAAGGTCTCGCTTCAAGTCTAAGTGGTATCTTCGTTTCGCCTAACTCTCCGACTATACCCTTCATCTCTGTAAATGTTGTAGGGAACAAGTTGGTGTATTCATGCAACAACTATGTGATGCTTTCCATTGTTTTCTCATCCCAGTAATCTCCAATGCTCGCCATTTTGGGATGCTCGGATGTCCCAATGTTAACTTTATTTACTTTGATTGTCACAAAAATGACTTCTGATTCTATGGGTGGCACTTCCACCTCTCTTTCTCCTTCTGCTTCTTCGATATGAATATCGTGTGGATCCCCTTCATCTGGCGCTTCCTCCTGTACATGGTAACATGACAAGAGTTCCTTCACTGTCTGTTTATTTCATTGTGGATCTTCTGTGATAACTTCTATATCTGGTTCCTTGATAAATATTACTTCTCTTATTTGTTTTAGAGTTGTATCTATGTTGGTATTTTCATGTTCAAATGAAAATGTGACGTTAAAATTATGTTGCAATGTCATCCATGTCACAGTTCCTTTGTGCAACTCCTAGTCTGTATACCAGTTCACTGGTATGCCCTTTAGAGTGTGTATGAAGTGATGAGGCCATTCCTATGGGGGCGTCATTTTCCATAGTGTTCTACATTTCTCCAAGTGTTCCACTAGTGCCCCGTGTCCATCATACTTATGTTGTTTGTTGTTTTTCTATTCTACGCCAAACCTTATGCATAGTAGCCTCTTACATTGGTACCAATCTGTGACAGTGTCCTTGTGCGCACCCCACCATATTGCAGGTGTGGCCTTGAGTGCTAGATCAAGTGATAACAATCTCTAGTTATCTAACACTGCATCTTCATACTGTGTCAATAATGTTTCCAAATCATTTATTCCATGGAAACTGGGTAGTTCCCCGATTTTTGTGTCGACCCATCTTACTGCACGGTCTATTCGTGCACATATTATCATGGATACTTTGTGTAGCCTTTGCTACCAGTTCTCTAAACCAATGTCTAAGTCTGTTTCACATGAATTAATTCTCCACCAACTGAGTACCCCATCGGCAATTGGGTTTACGTAATCCTCATCATGCGCAGTTGTTCTATACAACTGGTTTATTTCCTCTAAGTCGAGGAAAGTAGGTTCTACAAACCTCTCCCCTTCTGATGGCTCTAATGGTGTGATGACCCTGTATTCTCCTGAATCAAATGTAATTTTCTTGGTCTTCAAATTGATTATGGCCTGGTTGTCAAACACCCAATCTAGACCAAGCAATGTCGGGTAAGGTGTTGTGTCGTCCACTATTTCAATAACCTCAAAATCTACTTTAGTGCACACTCCATCTAGGTCGATTGTCACTCCTTTTAGTCTACTGATTGGTAAGACTCTGTGTTGGTTTTCCAATTTTAATTGAATAGGTGAATATCCTAATGTTGGCTCTCCCATGCACTGCCATATCTTCTTTGGTAATACATTAACTTCAGATCCTAGATCTAGTATAATGTCTCCCATATTAAAATCTTCGATGTTAGCATTTAGTCTGAACTCCCTACTAGTTCTTCTTCTTGTGTGCAGGTGATTGACTGTCTTTGGGTCTAGCTTTCCTTCCATCTCAATGCTACATTTTTCTAGTATGTTTGCAATATTTTCACAGATGATGGATCACTTAATACTTTTACACATGATTGCAGAAAGCCTTTGATTGTACTTATTTGTCCCATGGGTTGCATCCCGTTGGTATGATCCAATGATGGAGTCATCTCATATTCTAGTGCTTCCTTGTTATGTTGTGCAGTTGAAGTCAACGCCATGTCCCCCTTCTGAAATTCTTGTCAGGATTCCTTGAATATCTCCTTCTCCTTTTGCGCGTCAAACTGTTTCCTTGGTTCGGTGTTCTTCTTTACCCACTAGTTTTGTATTGGTTCCTATTGAACTATGTCATTTCCTATTTTAGCTCCTCCGCGGGTAACTATGTTGATGTTTCGTCCTTCATCCTTTGCTTCGGCCAAAATCCACTAAACATTCTGGTTGTTTTGGTTCCTCGCTTCCTGAATCTTTACTAGCAGTGTCGGACATTCCTCTATATCATGGTCTAATGCATGACAATACATACAAGTTGTTGGTGGAAGTGGACATTCCCTTGCATAATGTCCCAATTTTTGACAATTGTGACATGTGATTGTTCCTCTACCTCGTCTAAAACCTCCTTTGGCTCTTCCTCCTCCTCTGTAGCGTGCTCGATCACCTCTTGGCACATTATACTAAGGTTCCTGATTATACTACGCAGTATTGTACATAGGTTATGTCGAGTTGTACTGTGACTGCATGTTATTGTACAGTGGTTGTGCAATATTATATTGTTGTTGCACAATGTTGTATGGAGATGGAACTTGATTAAACTGTGGCGCTACTTGCCCAGTCATAATTTATGCTTGTACTCCAAATGCAACTGATGTCCTTTCCTGCATCAACTCCATAGTTCTACAATCTTTGTCTTTGTGGCCCACTGACATGCAAATGGTACAATATAAGCTCTTTGGGACTGTTGAGTGTTTCTACATCATCATGCAGTGATAAGAGTTGTGACCCAATTTTTGCAAATTTTGTACCATAGTCCTCCTAGTGGTAACGGATTTGGCATTCTTATTGCCATATATTGTGCGAACATTGGAAATTTGTTCTTGTAGTGGCCTTCCATACTGCACATCGTACACCAAACGAATTCTCGTTTTTCCTTGTTCTTACTCTGGTTCAGCTGAAACGTGAGATTATTCAAATCCTCCTTCAGTTCTTCGATACTTGGGTCTGTCCGCTGGTACTAGTTTTCTTCTAGTTGCAAGCCTTCCTGTAGAGCCTTTGCCTGCCTCTAAAATTCATGTTGTCGTAAAGGGTATTTTAAGTGTGGGAGTAGTGAGTTGACAAACAGGTGTTGATGCTGCATATCAGTCATGAGATATTTTAACTTTCCCTTCAGTTGCTTGAATCTTTGATCAATCTCCCATACATAATCTCCTAGTTTCTGTCTTATTTCGATCATCTCATTCATGTACTAATCCTCTGAGCTCATCTTCTCGAACTCATTTATCAGTAACTTCTTAATGTCATGATGTCATCCAGTGTCTTTATCTTCCCAGGGGCACTATTTTTGTCTAGACTCATGTACTAGTCTAGTGTGTGGTCTCTTAGTATAATAGCTAGCTATGCAAGTTTAGTATCTTCATTCATGATCTATTTTACTTCCCAGAACTTGTCACAAATGAACAAATGCTTCTGAGGGTATTCTTCTGCTTCTCCTCGAAATTCTAGTAACCTAATGGTGGGATCGCTCCCTGCCATTCTGAATTTTGAACTACTACCTCCACATGGTGTAGATACCTGACTAGTGCTACCTGAACTGTCTCCTCCAATTTTTGTTCCTTGTGTATATGTACTTCCTGATGTCGCACTTCCTCTAAATTTTGGTTGTCTTAATGGTGGTGTTCTCCTTGGTGTATTAGTCACACATGGGTTTATGGGTTCCACACTGACATTAATATGGATAGGATGGTTGCCTTCTCCTCCCTCTCTTGGACCTCTTGTCTTCCTCTCATATGTTGCGAGTAGGATTTCCTTAATCTTCTCCATAGCCCAAAGATCCTCTACCTCTTCCTCATCACTCGCCAAGCCTTCCCTCGTGGCTATGGCTCTCTTATTGGTATTCACCTTGTATTGGTAGGGTACTCCACCACGCATCTTTCCTGTTGACTCCAAGATCCACTTGATCTTGTCGTCGACCATCATGATTGGGTCCAAGAGTTACTCCTTCAAGTTTCCCTTATCCTTTCTTCTTTCCATTTATCCTCTTTCTGTCAGTTCTTCCCCCCTTTTCCCATGCACACAGGGAATTTTATACATCTGATTCCATTGTCATTACACCTTTTTTATATAGTAGTATCTTAATAGAAGTATACAGGGATCGAATGTACCTTCCTCGAGGTCCACGTATAAATTATTGTGCCGCTGCATTGTATGACTTCACTGTGTCAACTGCAAACTCTGTTATAAACCCTGCCACAATATTGTCAAGCCAAAAGTATATTACACGGGTGAATTTGGTGTTCACCTGCTGTAACTGCTCAATCTATATTGAGGTCCCATCTAACTATCAAATCCAGTTTGTCGCATGGTTATCCTTCAACCTTAGTATCGACTCCTGCAGTAGATGTGAAAAATCACAAAAAATGACTTCATGCAAATCAGTGAACACGTATTTCTCAAGATATTTGTGAGGTGTTATTCTAGGGTTTCTATTGTCTTTCTGTGCAAAATCTAACTCTTTTGTTCTCAACCAAATTTTGATCTCTACTTTTGCAGGATTCCACAGTCTCAACATTCCCTTCTAATGGCTCATTGGTTTTTTCCTTAACCTTTTCTTGATCTGCCTCCAAAAAATGTTCAACTTATCTTATCTACTCAATCCTCTCTTGTTCCTACCAATGACAACATAACCATTTGTTGGTTAACTCTTCTTCTATACTGTCTGATTTATTGACCTAGGGTTCATGTCTTTTGGGTTTCCAACAAAGCCTCTAAAACTATCAGCCCTCCTGGTAAACCAGAAGGCAACACAACACACAGGATGCGTTGCACGGTCTTACCCGAGATATATTTAATGGGTGGTTGCAAGACTTATGTGTTTACAGCCTAGGATTGAGTATGAGATATGAGAACTCAACCATTGAACCATTATTAGAACTGGTAAATGAAACATACTATTATTCACGATTGTGTAGTAAATGTCATAGCTTATTCCCTCAATATCACAACAACATTTAAACAAGCAATATAATAACTCATTCATTCATTAAGCACAACAAATAACTACTAGAAAGAGGATAAATATATGCATGCATTCATCACATCACATAGATATTACCGTGGTTCAACCCCTCATGGGCTATGTCCACAAAGATTTGTCTCTTGGCTCTTTTATTATGATAGTTATGCATCTACAACGTCATGTGCTTACAACTCTCCTCAGATGGGTAAGATCTATATGAGGTGAACTAGATCACACCAGGATCCTCAGCTTTTGATATAATCCTCAAGATCTACATTCTCTCCTCTCTTCTATCTCACCAACTTACAAAATAGTTCATACAGCAAAATGTAAATCCGAATAATAACTAATCGGAACAACTACAAAATCCACCAACCCTCTATAATCTCTCAGTATTAGTATTTATACATCTTTGGCTCTTCATCCATTAAAATACATTACGAAAACCCTAACCCTATTGACGTTAGTTCTTCCTCTCATGTGCGCGTGTTGTTCTTCCTTCCATCTATCCCTTTCCTTGTGCACTCTTTCTTGCATGTGTGCATGATGTGTTTCCTTCCATCTATTTCTTCACTCTTTGCATGCTTTCTTTCTCCACGATCATCCTTCTTTCCAATTCGGCTTGTTGCCAACAACATGTTTGAATGGTTGGTAATCTCATTCAATCTCACTAATTCTCTTATGACCTTCATGGAGATGACAAATCAAGTGCTAAGACTAGATCTTGACTCATTATGATTGTGTATATAAACAACATACTTATTATCAATAAGTCTTAGGAGGGACACTGGAAAAAATTCAACTAAGTGTTTTCATCAATGAGATAAGATATGATACTTGTGAACATGAAGAAATATACGTCTAAGTGGATAGATCTTATTTAAATTGGACTCTCTATGAACCAAGATGGAATAAACATTTATTTGATGAATATTTCAAACATTGTTAATTGAAAATTTCTAAAGAAAACTCATGACCTATGAAGTTTTGTGTGAATGAACCACTACCATAAGCTTCATTGTGATATTTTCACATGTCACACACCCTCTTGATGCCTTAAATATGACCAAGTTTGTTTTGTAAGTTTTAAACCTGTGAAGTAAAGCAATGCATATAGATTCTTAAGCAAGACAGAAATTAATCAATGGCTCATACACAGAGTACACAGAGATTTTATATCGGAAACCCTCAACCGGGAAAACCTTTCTTATATTCATTATGTCTAATTTCACAATTCACCATAAAATATATACAATTTTTTCAGGTATTCCGTAGATACCAAAACCCTAATCCCTTAATCCAGGATTAATTTACAAATACGCTAAAAATAACAAAATCTGCTAAAAATAGCAAAAACCGCCCAGACGCAGTTGTCGTATCTGGCGTGCCCACACACACACACATGCAAAGAATATAACACATACCCAACATTCTCCCACTTGTTGTTTTATTTGCATCCAAGGGTTCAGGGTATTATATAGTCAACCATCCAGGGCAGCAATGCCCATTGTTTCTCTACACCAAGAGAACTTTTCTGTGCTCACAGACTTTGTCAATGAATCTGCAACATTCTTCAAAGTGTCAACCTTTTCTAGTAACGCCTTCTTTTCCTCAACCATGTCTCTCAAAAATTGATACTGATGATATATATGCTTTGTCTTTCAATGATAAGCCGGGTTCTTTGCCAAGAATATTGCACTCTGACTGTCACAGTCTAATCTTGTTGCTTGTTGTACCAACCCAATACCTGAACACAATCTTTGTAACCATACTACTTCCTTGCTTGCATGAGTGGCTGCCATGTATTAAGCTTCTGTAGTTGAGAGTGCCACTACAGCCTGTCTTTTGCTCATCCAATTGATTTCTCCTCCAAATAGGTTAAACACATACCCACTTGTAGATCTTCTGCGATCTAGATCTCCAGCCCAGTATGCATCAACAAAGCCATGTATGTCCACCACTCTATCTAATGTCGGTCTTCCTTGGTAGAAAAATCCATAACTGGTGGTGCCACGAAGATACCTGAAGACCCTCTTTACTACTATCCAATGATCCTTCCCTGGTTTTGACATATACCTGCTCAAAACTCCCACTGCATGTGCAATGTCCGGTCTAGTACAAACCATTGCATACATCAAACTGCCAACTACACTGACATATGGAACATGGGACATGTCCTCTTCTTCTTCCTATGTCTTGGGACACTGATCTGTAGATAACTTTGCACATATAGGAATAGGAACCTTGATCGGTTTACTTCCATGCATATTAAACCTCTGCAATATCGTCTCAACATATTTTCTTTGATTCAACCAAAGTTTCATGTTTGCATGATCTCTTTTAATCTCCTTTCCCAGAATGAAGTTAGCAGCACCGAGATCCTTCATGTCAAATTTGGAGGATAGTTGTGATTTCACCTCCTTGATAACATCCATGTTATTTCCTACCAACAGCATGTCATCAACATACAACACTACATAAATGAAGTGATTACCAACCTGCTTGGAATATACATAGTGATCAACCCTGCTTCTTACAAATCCTAATCCAAGGATGTATGTGTCAAAATTTTGGTACCACATCCTAGGTGATTGCTTCAGACCATATAGTAACTTCTTTAGCTTACAGACCATCTCTTTCTTTCCCTTCACTACAAAGCCTTCTGGCTGCTTCAAGTAGATTTCTTCTTCCAGATCCCCATGTAGGAATGTTGTCTTCACATCCATCTGTTCCACTTCAAGATCAAAAGCAGCAGCAATAGATAAAAGAAATCTAATAGAAGTTAACTTAGAAACAAGAGAAAAAATCTCACCAAAGTCAATTCCCTCTACCTAGGAATAACCTTTTGCTACTAACCGATCTTTGTATTTCTCCACTTTACCTTGTGCATTAAACTTCTTCTTGAACAACCATTTGCTACCAACCAATTTTCTTCCAGCTGGAAGCTCAACTATATCCCATGCCTCATTCCTATCCAAGGAATCCATTTCTTCAACCATGACCTTCTTCCAGAGTTTACTATGCTCTGAATTCAATACTTCCCTAACATATATGGGATCATCATCAGTAATAGATAAAGAAAAATTGGAACAAAAATCAGGTGGACTATACCTTTCTGGTTGCCTTCCATCTCTCACTGATCTCCTCAATACTGGGGTATGAGGTTCTTCTTCTTCTTCTTCTGCTTCCTTTGCTTCCTCTTCTTCAGATGATTCAGATTTTGCATCATCCAACTCAAGATCTATTTTCTCAAGTTTGTCTTGTGTTGGTGGGAATTCCTGTTCGAACACATCTTTTACCTCTCTGAAAACAACATCTCGACTGTAAACAGTTTTCTTGGTTTCTGGGTTCCAAATCTTATAACCTTTCACACCATCTTTATAACCAATAAAGATACACTTTTCAGCTTTATTATCCAGCTTACTCCTATTTTCCTTTGGAACATGTACATAAGCATCACAACCAAACAATCTAAGATGTTGAAGAGAGGGTTTCTTTCTAGACCATACCTTGTGTGGAGTTTTATCATCCAACATTGATGAAGGTGATCGATTAACTAGGCAACATGTTGTACCCACTGCCTCTGCCCAGAATTCTTGTCCTGACCCGGCACCGCTGAGCATGCTCCTTGATTTTTCCATCATTGTCATCTTCATCCTTTCCGCAACTCCATTCTGCTGAGGAGTGTATGGAGTAGTCTTCTACCTTTCTATACCACACTTCTTACATAATTCTTCGAATTCATTTCCGTAGAATTCTCCACCATTAACTGTTCTCAATACCTTTATTTTCTTCTCTATCTGATTTTCTACCAGAGCCTTAAGCTCTTTAAATTTATCAAATACCTCAGATTTATTTCTAAGAAAATAAATCCATGTGTTCCTTGAAAAATCATCTATGAATGAAACATAATACACAGATTTACCTAGGGATGGAACAGGAACAGGTCCAAACACATCACTGTGTATCAACTCTAAGATCCCCTTTGCTCTTGTAGCACCAGAAGGGAATCTTACTCGATTTTGTTTACCATATATGCAATTTTCACAGAAATCAAAATCCAGAGTGCAATTAGACATACCTTCAACCATACCTTTACCGTGTAGTGTTCGAAGGCCCTTTTCTCCAATACGCCCCAGTCTTTGATGCCACATCATGGTCTTCTTTTCTAGGACAGTATTGGTCTTGTATCCTTCATTTTTTTTCTCAAGGACAATAGAACTGTTACACCCATTAGTATAAGTGCTTCCCAACAACTTGTACAGAGTTCCATAACGAACTCCCCTCATCAACACCATTGCTCCTCATACCATCTTGCAAGTGTTCTTTTCAAATACAATTTTCACTCCTGCATCACCCAACTTGCTTACAGATATTAGGCTCCTGGCTAGTTTTGGAATGTGTAGAACCCCAGGGAGAGTTCTAATGCTTCCATCATTTAGCAACAACTTAACCCTTCCACGTACCAAGATTTTTGTTGTTGAGTCATTTCCTAGGAATACATCACCACCATCATATTTTTCATATTCAGAGAACCACTCCCTGTGAGGAGTCATATGGTATGATGCACCTGAGTCGATAAACCATACATCATGGTCTGCATGTGTACTTGTAGATGTTAGGTAAACATCACCTCCTTCTTCAGTGGAGGTTTTGGCCTCTGTGGAAGAGGTACTATCAGATCCCTTTGGTTTTTCAACCTTCTTAGACTTGCAATCTTTCTTATAATGCCCTATTTTACCACACTTCCAACATTTCCTCAAAGATTTTCTGGGAGACTTAGATATACCTGTAGATTTATATCTCCATCCTGAAGGCTTACTAGGGTTCCTGTCTTGGGTACGCCCTCTTACAAATAAAGCATCTGTGTTGTGACCATCCATGCTTTTTCGCCTCATCTCTTCAGATAACAAGGATGCAACTACATCCTCATACTTCAATGTAGATTGAGTGGTACTACCTATTGCTACAACCATATTATCCCATGAGTCTGGAAAAGAACATAACAAAGTAATACACTTATCTTCTTCTACAATCATAATATTAATAGATCCAAGTTGACTTACCAGAGTATTAAAGGAATTTAGATGTTCTGTCACAGAATCTCCATCTTCCATCCTAAGATGATACAACTTCTTTCGAAGAAACAACTTGTTTACCCAGGGACTTTGATTGATACAAATTCCCTAACTTATCCCATAGTTCCTTGGCTATAGATTCTCCTAAGACATTCAACAACACCGAATCTTCCAGGCAGAGTCGAATAGTACTCCTTGCTCTTCTGTCCAACTTGTCCCAATCTTCCTTCGACATACCAGTAGTTGGTGTACTAGTAGTTTGTGTACTAGTAGGTTGTGTACCAATAGCCTGTGTGTTAGTAGGCGGTGTACCAGTAGGCTGTTTACCAGGATCCATAGCGATCCATTGTTCTTTGTCTACAAGAAGGTCCTCCATCTTGAGTTTCCATAGCTCAAAGGTTTTGTCATTGAACTTCTCTATCTCGATTCTAGATGAGCTCGCCATTCCTCTTTCTTTACTCGAATCTCCACTGCAAAAGCTCCCACTAAACCCAGGTTTATCACAGACCCAAGATTAACTTGATCTATCAAGACCGAGCCAAACCCTCAACAACAAAGGCATCCCTCTGAAGCCAAAATCGAGCTCTGATACCACATGTAATTTTTAAACCATTGAAGTAAATCAATGCATATAGATTCTTAAGAAAGACAAAAATTAATCAATGGCTCATACACAGAGTAGACAAAGATTTGATATCGGAAACCCTCAACTGGGAAAACCTTTCTTATATTCATTATATCGAATTTCACCATTCACCATACAATATATACAATGTTTTTAGGTATTTCGTAGATACCAAAACCCTAATCCCTTAATCCGGGATTAATTTACAAATCCACTAAAAATAGCAAAAACCACCCAAAAAAAAAAATCGGGGCACTGCCCCGAACGCTGTGCGTAACCAGGGGGGGGGCATACCTACCCCCCCTCTGGGACCCCCCTAGGAAAGCGCCCGACGCACACAACAGAGCACTAGTGAGAGGGATCATTAGACGCAATTGTCGTATCTGACATGCCCACACACACACACATGCAAAGAATATAACACATACCCAACACTATCGACTTGGATCGAGTATCATTAACCAATAAAGATTACTTAATTGTAGATCCAAAGTGCGAATTTGACTTCTTCGAATTGCAGTTCTGGCTTAGAGATACTTTTTTGGATTAGAGCGATGAGATTGGACTCTAGGAGTCCAATCTCCCACTGCACCTTTTCCCTCAGATATACCATTTCCTCGAATTCGCTCTGAAATGCCAAACACACTATCTCCCTAGCCAAAGAGCCATTGTTTCTTCATTTGGTGAAACCCTTTTCAGAATTTCCCCAAAAATGATAGACCAGATAATGTAGATACTCATAGCTGACTCCCTTTCCCCCCTTTCCATCGAAATTCTGACTGAGATGTACCAGAAATTTTCCTTCCCATAGAGAGCTCAAATCTTTGAGATTTTCCTCCTTGAAAATGCCCAATTACCCAAGAAGAATCCCCCCTACCATTCCTCTATCTTCTCAGTGAAAGGTAACCAAGTTATTTCTTCTTTGTGTTCTCTACTCAGATATTATTCAGACGAGTGGGTAGACAAACCCGTCCTGGGTTTTCTATCCATATTTTCAAATGAAGAGAAGGCTACTACCCAGTTCAACTACAACCAGTTTCTAGCTAACAATATCCATGAGCAGATCTTCAATTTTTCTACAGAGGACATGTTCAAGTATTCCTCGATATTGGCATACATGTTCATCTTTTTCCAAATAGAGAAGTTCTCTTTCTCCCTGCAAAAATTAGACCAAGATGGTAATCCAGAACCTGTCACAGCTTGGACATCATTATTGAGAAAAAACTCATCTGAGTTCAATTTCAAGTAGTTCATAGACCCATTTTACCACCCAGTGGTAATAATGCTAAGTGGATGAACATAACCCAGGATAAATGAAGAAATTTAAAGGATTCCACACCTATCAGACCTTGCTAAAATAGGTGACCGGTACCTATACCAGGATCACACAGAGATCAGAGTGTACGGATGTGAATTGGGTCCTTACAAGATTCCCAAACACTTGTCTGTTGGAATATTCACTCTGGAATATATCAGACAAATGATTAATTTAGACGACATTCATATTGTGGATTTCAAGAAAAAATAACAACTCGGGATCAGAGGGCAGATTGGTTCTTTCATCTGCAACAGCAGAGCTACAGGGGAAGAAGCCAACAAACTGTTAAAATAAATGAAGTTCGGTACCATTTTTCCTTGGCACTATGATCCATGTGGAATTATTGCAGAAACCATATTAAAAAACAAAATTCCCCCCTATGCTCATGTACCTAAACCAGAGATAGAGAAATTCATGAACTTAATAGAGTGGGAGGAAAACACTCTGATTGAAACTAAACAACATCTTTCTCCTACCATCATTTCATTAAAAAATAATACATAGGTACCATTAGATAAGAGGCCTAGGAAAGAAATATCTCCCTCAGTCATAGAAGTATTAGTAGAAGACTTCCAAGTTTACAGGAAGAGACCCAAGACCATTCATACACCCGACAGGTTTCGAGGAGAAGAGACTCAATCCACCACAGTAATGGAGGGAGAACATTCACCACTTCTCTCAAGAAGCCAGCAAATGATTTTCACTTCCTCATCAAAGAAGCAAACTGATACAACATTGACAACGAAATCCTCACAGGAGTCTACAGGACTCAAAATTTTTGAGAAGTATAACTTAATCAAGAAGAAAAATGAGATGTTGAATAATAGTACTTATGCTCAATTCTGGAAACAAACATCCACAACCCATCATAGGTTTCTCTCTTCCTTTTGTTAGCACTCTGTAATTTTCCCAAGGCTATAAGACAGTCATAGAGGCAACATCAAAACTGCTTCGAGTCTTGGATCTAGCCCTACAAGACTCAGAGAGGGATCTCTCTGTCTGATATAGCTTTGTTTGAAGAGAATATTAGGCTAGCTATGCAGAATATGGGGTTGGGGTTTTTGAAATATTTAGATGAGGATGTGGTTGATGAGTTTCTCAGATCACCATTGGGCTATGGGGTCTGCTTATAAGACAATGATCAAATAAGATCTAGAGGTCAATGTCTCCACAGGGAAAGATAGTAACAACTGTTGGATCGAATCAAGTTTGAAGGGTGTTGATTTGAGGAAGAAATGGGGGAGGAAAAACTGAGCAAATGAGCAGTTAAGAATTCATAGATTGAGTTTTAGAAGAAAACATAAAGATTATTGAAAAAATTGGACAAAGAGTATGCGTGCATAAATTCTTCTCCATTTACTGTTTTTCAATAATAAGAAATGAAAATGCTTGAAAGATAGCAGAAAGATAACTACAGACAGACAAGGAACACACCACCAACACTACTACACAAGAATCCTGTAAATTGTTTTCTCTATTACTGATTGGTCATTCCAAAATTACAGACAAACCTCCTGAAGTAGCAAGGCCCACAATCCAGCCAAAAGGAAAAAACTTAACACAGGTCGAACCCTTTTACATTAAAATCCTCTAAATAAATAGGATAGATCATCCCAATAAGTTTCTAAAGTCGGTTTAACCGCCTCGGCCAAAAATATCCACCACTCCCACAAAATTTAGAGCTTTCTGCCATGAAAGACGGACCGGTTTTCTGCGAAATAGGGGTCCGAACAGACATGTTTTTCTCTTGAACGATGACACCTGGGAAAAAAATGAAGGAGGTTATTGTAGATGGGCATGTTTTGGACAAAACCCCCTTCGGTTTCTCCAAATTCGTCCCCAGCTGGCCGTAACAGCTCCTTCAAGATCGGGACTGTAACGGAAAATTGAGAATCTGGAAAAATGGGCCTCGAATATGTCTTTGATTCTCCTTGCTCGTAGCTCTGTTGAAAAAAATAAGAGAGGTTTTTGTTCCTCATCCCGTGATGAGAAAAAATCTCTCTCGAATTTTTAAAATCCGTCTTCGTTTGCCCAAATTATCCTCCGGAAGAACACATGCTGAAATAGGCAAAAATAGCAAAAACATGGCAAAAGCGGTTTTTTCATGAAAAGTGGTATTCCGGACCCCCCCCAAGGTGGTAAGCGGTTTTTTGGGGAGGGGGGTCCACAGGAATAGTATCGTTCCATGTGGAGGAGGAGTGGTTTTAAAAACTACTTCATTCTGAACCCCCCCCCTCTCGTTAAAGTCTGAATGATGAGGGGGGGTCCGGAATTTTTATGGGCCGTGGATTAATTGCTTGGTAGGTAATGGAGGGGCGTGAGGTAAAATATATGAGCAGGAGTTTGGGTGGGGGGTAGACTTAGGATAGCATTCTTTTTAGTTTTTTAATTTTTTGTTTTTAAATATTATATGTTATATTGTATTGTTCACGTTTTTGTGTTTTGTTTTATATTTTTTCCTTATATTTTGTTTTTTGTTTTTTAAATTATTTTATATTTTTATATTGTTTTTTTTTCTATTTTCTTTTTATTTAATTTTTAATTAATCCTAATTACTAACCTAGTTACTAACCTAGATTTTTAACTTAATTAATAATTAATTAATTATTAATTAATTAATTATTAAATAGTTATTTATTTATTAGTTTAACCTATCATAACTATACTAACCTTACTTATTTAATCTAACTAACTTTATTGCTAGCATTATTAATCTTAATGTTTTTATCCTAATGTATGTTTATGCATGGATGGGTGACGGGCGTGAGATGGCTCAGGGATGAAAAGACAAGGGAATGAGTGGCGCTAAGGTGGACGAAGAATGCAGAAGAGGTGATGGGAACGGGTGACACGTATAGATAGGGCCCGCCGGAAAAAACCCGCCTTATTTCGGACGCCCCCCCTCTCGTTAAATGCAGAACGATCGGGGGGGTCCGGAATTGCCTGTAGACCATCCATCTGCGCGCCTCCATGACAACCGTAGATCTGTGCTCACTTTTTAATCCACATTCCATACCCCCCCCCCCCACCGTTAAAAATAGAACAGTCGGGGGGGTCCGGAATCCACTGCCAGCCATTGATTTAAGCACCGCTAGATCGACCGTCAATCTAAGCATGTTCTTTATTCTCCAGTCCCGAATGCAGTTTATGAGGCAAAACTTAGGCTTAATGACTTTTGAGGGTTTGGTGCATTGCTTTCCCTTGAAAATAATTTGCAGAGATGAAATATTATTTGCAACCTATACACCCAGAGTGAAAAATTTCCAGTCAACAAATGATCCTATGAATTATAGGGTTATAACAGTGGCTCCACCTGGGGATGGCAGCTTCTTTTAGGAGGTATCAAGAACCACAGACCTATGAACATGCAAACTGGCGCTTCATCCATTGGGCTGATCCCAAAATCTTATTCTGCAACCTGTACCTGTTTTGATCTTGCAACTGAAACCAAATCAAATGAACACTGCTAAAAAAGAAATGCTCAGAATGCTGAGCTTATTCACATTCTCCTACATACCCTATGCTACTTATCATTTTGTTAAATCAAATAATACAAAAATTCCAATGAAGCCAATCAAGTAGCTTCTGAGACCAGTGGATTGCTTGACTGCTCATTAGCACAGTGAAAAGCGCAGCTTGACCTTTTGCCCGTAGACTCAGAACTGCAAAGTGTAAAGGCCACTGCTGAAAACATGATTGATTTTTACAACAAAGACCACGATAGTATTGAAGAACAAAAGTAATGCCAGAGAAATATTTAGGCTCTACAGTGAAAAAATTATCCATATAGGTAGCTACAAGATCAAGGTAGAAATGACATGTTCCTTGATTTTTGGGTGGCAGCTCTGGCACTGTATCTATGTTATCTTCATCCTCGTGCATTTCCTAACATGGCTGCAACTGCTCTGATGGGTTTTGTAATGTGACTTCTGCTGAACACACCCCTCTAACTGACTGCTTGATCATGTCAATATCATAACAACTTTTTATCTCATGACTGGCGAATGAAGAATGATTTTGGTCACACAGGCCATCCAACCGATCAGCTATTGGATCTTGAAAAGACTTACAAGACTGTTGCATTGATTCAAATAAAATTTCCTGCATGTTTCTGTATTCATCCTTCAACACTTGTTCAAAAGTCTCCTTCAAAATTTGAAATGAATTAAAGCACAATGGTACAGAGTTGTTTTGAATTAACTCATAATTTGTCTCAGGCTTTAAGCTTTCATTTGGAATTTGGAACTCAGAGTAGGTAAAGTGCTGCAATTCTGGGTTTAGAACAGCCTCCACATCAGCACTAGCATTTTCAACTAATTGATCAAGGAGACTTTTGTCTTCACTATTTACAACTGGCCTAGAGTTTCTTTTCAGAAATTGAAAAGATGAGAAACATAGGGGCAAAGTGTTTTCACTTACTCTAAGATTTTTTGTCTCCCCCTCATCAGTGTCATGATTGTTGTGCAAGGGCTGATTGTCGTACCTAAATTGTGAATAATCTTCTTCTTGCCAATGACATGCTGTCGGTTTCTCTAAACAGTCAACCTCCATTTCACCCTCATGATCATCATCATACTGGTTACACTTGGGTAAATCACCCACGAATGAAAAGCCATTGAACATGCATATCATGTCAGCTGGTTGTTCCTCTTCAAGTCGGGATGGAGCTTCATCTTTGACTGTGTTGTGAATTGAATACATGAACGAATCATTATTCAAACCATGGTACCCAGGATGAGCAGAAAAATGTTTGGGAACTATGACCGTGTCTTTTTATGAAATCAATGGAACATGATGTCTTTGGACAACAAGCTCCTCTTTTATGTTAATTTTCTGCATCATCTTTTCCATGGCACTGGCCAAAATCTGCAGTTTAGCTTCTGATGACTTCAGCTGCTCCATTTCTTTGTCCTTTAACTTTGACCTCTTGATCAACAAGTTGTTCTCCACATCAACTGCAATTCTCTGCATTTCTTCAAGGCTTGCAGTGTTCCTTTCTCTTAATTGGAATGCCATTTCGGGATCAAAAGCTTCTGGGAAATGCAATTTAGCCAAACCAGGAGGCAGCCTTACATCCACAGGTATGGAATGATACACATCATTGAATCTAGTTGAGAACTGTTGTACTGTCTCCCCTAGCTTTCTTTTCAAGTGGTCATACTCTTCTATGATGAGGAAAACATTTCCCATGATCACCCACCTATCTAAGAACACTTACATGAACTGTTGAAAATTTATGATGCTTGCAGCTGGAAGGTTCTTAAACCAATATTTAACTTTACCTCCCAAAGACAGGGCAAGCATTATGATACAGACATCATCATCTTCAACCTCATAAAGGTCAAGGAAATCCTCAAGGTTTTGAATATGCTTTTCAGCAGTGATTTTCCCATTTTCTCCATCAAACCTAGGCAGATTATTGATATAATTTGCAGGGAGGTCATGGAGAATGGGAGGCAAATCTAGAGGCTGGTATCAGTCTGGAAATTTTGCAAGCACAGGAGATGAAGAAAGAGGCTTACAACCATCCAGAGGTTTAGCAAGAGTAGGAGATAAAGCAGGAGGTTTATGTCTCACTAGGGTTTCTACAGGTGCATCTGGGATGTGCACAGGTGTATGAGCATGTACATAATATACAATTGGGGATATGATCTCTTGAGACTCATCAATTGACTGATGGTCAAAGTAATATTCAACAATATACTTTTGATCAAGCTTAGAAAAAAAAAAGACATAATTGCAGATAAAACCAAAGATGTCTTGAATGCAATTTGAGATTGAGTACCTGGTCTTTCTAGGCTGCTTGGCCATGCTTTAGGTTCTTCCTCCAATGGAGTATTCGAGTTGGCACTGTCTGGAGCTTATTGGAGTCACCAGGTGAATGATCTCAGTCTTCTTGTGTCTGGTCACTGTCCACCATCAGTGATTAGATCTGGAGCTTTGAAGTGTACTACTGGGGAAAGCTCCCCAGTGGAGTCGCCATTCTGTTAGCACTCTGTAATTTGCCCAAGGCTGTAAGACAGTCACAGAGGCAACATCAAAACCGCTTCGAGTCTTGGATCTAGCCCTACAAGACTCAGAGAGGGATCTCTCTGTTTGATATAGACTTGTTTGAAGAGAATATTAGGCTAGCTATGCAGAATATGGGGTTGGGGTTTTTGAAATATTTAGATGAGGATGTGGTTGACGAGTTTCTCAAATCACCATTGGGCTATGGGGTCTACTTATAAGACAATGATCAAATCAGATCTAGAGGTCAATGTCTCCATAGGGAAAGATAGTAACAACTGTTGGATCAAATCAAGTTTGAAGGGTGTCGATCTGAGGAAGAAATGGGGGAGGAAAAACTGAGAAAATGAGCAGTTAAGAATTCATAGACTGAGTTTTAGAAGAAAACATAAAGATTATTGAAAATTTTGGACAAAGAGTATGCATGCATAAATTCTTATCCATTTACTATTTTTCAATAATAAGAAATGAAAATGCTTGAAAGATAGCAGAAAGATAACTACAGACAGACAAGGAACACACCACCAACACTGCTACACAAGAATCCTTTAAATCATTTTCTCTATTACTGATTGGTCATTCCAAAATTACAGACAAACCTCCTGAAGTAGCAAGGCCCACAATCCAGCCAAAAGGTAAAAACTTAACACAGGTCGAACCCTTTTACATTAAAAACCTCTAAATAAATAGGATAGATCATCCCAATAAGTTTTGTAAGTCCATTTAACCACCTCGGCCAAAAATAGCCACCACTCCCACAAAATTTGGAGCTTTCTGCCATGAAAGACGGACCGGTTTTCTGCGAAAAAGGGGTCCGAACAGACATGTTTTTCTCTTGAAAGATGACACCTGGGAGAAAACTGAAGGCGGTTATTGTATATGGACATGTTCTGGACAAAAACCTCCTTCTGTTTCACCAAATTCATCCCCAGCTGGCCGTAGAAGCTCCTGCAAGATCGGGATTGTAACGAAAAATTGAGAATCTGGAAAAATGGGCCTCGAAGATGTCTTCGATTCTCCCTGATCGTAGATTTGTTGCAAAAACTGAGAGATGTTTTTGTTCTTCAGCCTGTTTTAAGAAAAAACCTCTCTCGGATTTTTAAAATCCATCTTCCTTTGCCTAGAATCTCTTCCGGAATAACACATGCTGAAATAGGCAAAAATAGCAAAAACATGGCAAAAGCGGTTTTTTCATGAAAAGCGGTATTCCGGACCCCCCCCAAGGTGGTAAGCGGTTTTTTTGGGGGAGTGGGGGGTCCATAGGAATAGTATCGTGCCATGTGGAGGGGGAGTGGTTTTAAAAACTACTTCATTCCGGACCCCCCCCTCTCGTTAAAGTCTGGATGATGAGGGGGGGTCCTGAATTTTTATGGGTCGTGGATTAATTGCTTGGTAGGTAATGGAGGGGCGTGAGGTAAAATATATGAGCAGGAGTTTGGGTGGGGGGTAGACTTAGGATAGCATTCTTTTTAGTTTTTTAATTTTTTGTTTTTAAATATTATATGTTATATTGTATTG
>ML804048.1:190024-200633 GCA_009831015.1 Picea engelmannii
CCCCTCTCGTTAAATGCAGAATGATCGGGGGGGTCCGAAATTTCCTGTAGACCATCCATCTGCGTGCCTCCATGACAACCGTAGATCTATGCTCACTTTTTAATCCACATTCCGGACCCCCCCCCCCCACCATTAAAAATAGAACAGTCGGGGGGGTCTGGAATCCACTGCTAGCCGTTGATTTAAGTGCCGCTAGATCGACCGTCAATCTAAGCATGTTCTTTATTCTCCAAGCGCGAATGCAGTTTATGAGGCAAAACTTAGGTTTAATGACTTTTGAGGGTTTGGTGCACTGCTTTCCCTTGAAAATAATTTGCAGAGATGAAATATTATTTGCAACCTATACACCCAAAGTGAAAATTTTCTAGTCAACAGATGATCCTATGAATTATAGGGTTATAACACTTTTGACACAGAGAAAGGGAGGTTGCACATGGCATTCTTGAAGGCACAAGTGCCTCAACCCAAAGAATTTTTTTATTATAAAAGGTCAACATTTGAGTTTGATGTCAAAGAGGTGCATCCAGCCAACCAAATGGATATGCACAGACAGACAGGAGAAATGATTTTCTCCACCCTATCCAATACCTCCATGACTGCGGCATAGTTGCAGGTTTCCCTAAATAATGTCTAGTCTAAACTCAAATTGGAATAGATATCCTCCCTGGCTAAGGATAACAATATCAAATCCTTAGAAGAACTCGTGTTAAAATTTGGATATGATCCATCCAATGTCAAAGCAGCAAAAGAACTCCTCAAGAAGAAGAATGTTGATATAGAATCCTTAAGGAAACAAGAGAAGATCCCTGCCACAGAAGACCCACAGGTGAAAGAAATGGATGAGACTAAGGGCCATAAGGAGGAAATATTAAAATTAATCATGGAGCAGAATGCGTAGATTAAGGATATGGAGGCCAAGCTAGAGAAGCTTGTCAAGGAAAAGGAATAAAATGTGCCAATGAATGTTATTCCTCTACAAGCAGTCCCCATCACAGGAGTCGGTACAACAACAACAACCACCACAATATAACTTCCAACAGATATCCCAGTGACAACTCTAGATGCATCAGAAAAGTTAGCAAAGTCCATGGAGGACATGTCTCTGCAAGGACAGGAAATCAAAAGACTGCAGGATGAGATCAATAACCTCCAAAATATGATGTCCACATTTAAGTCCAGCTACAATACAGAGATGCACACAACACAGAGACTCAAACAAGAACTGTAGAAGCTGCATAAGGAAACAATCATGGCCAAAACACTTTCAGAGGCCAAGGAAAATATTTGGATGGACATCTGCAAATCCATGACAGAGATTTGGCCACTCATACAGATTATGTTTGAGCAGCATGAACTGGTGCAGAGAAGCAGACAAGATATTGATAATATAAGAGGAGAATTGGGAGAAAGGCCTACAGATTCAAATGAGATCATCAGATTCTTGAATTCTAAAACAAGAGAGAAGTTAGAGGCCTTGGAAATTGAGGATAGGACAGAAACTATCCTTGAGGTCAAGAAATTTTTTACCAAGAGAGGATTAATGTTACAACTTGAGGAAAGAGCCCAGGCAATGAACATTGGAGTATAGAGGTTTTTCAGCAAAATAGATTCACTCCATAAGAAAGGGCTCCTAGGTTTATTCATGATCAATGACAAGTTGATTACCCTCTCAGACTACAAACAAAATATCCTCACAGTGGAAAAAGATCGCTCTATGTTTGCAGGGATACAGGGCAACATCATCGGAAAAGCATTCTTGGAGACTCTGCAGTTGGACCTGAGCATCCAACACGAGATAAAGTACATATTCATCACCAAGTCCACCTTTTCCAATTACACAAAGATGGATGAAGTATACCGAAGGTTACTCAAAGTTAACATCCCTGGTCAAAAGATATGGGATGACCTGTGTGCTTTCATCGAGTAGAGATGATGTGTATATCTGAGTCAACTTGTAGAACAGTCATAGTCAATTCAAAGATGAATCACCAACCACCTCCCTCAGAATCAACACCAAGGATTTCAGAGGATCATTTAGCATTCCTAATTTTTTGTAATGTAATCTAGTTAGTTAGATTTTATCTCCACCATATCCTGATCATTTATGACAGGATCAGATGTAATTTTTTTATAAATACTTCAGACTTCGAAGTATAGAGGGTTGATCTTTACGCCCAAGCAAGCTATATATGTAACCTTTTGAAGAGATCTACCAATAATAAAAAGGACGATTCACAGGATTCATGTGTGTTGATGTTGGTGATGTTTACTTTCATTTGTTAAATGTTTATCTTACTTCGTTATCATTTTGTTTTCTGTCTCTGATCATTTAAAAGAAGTTTAAGTGAATAATTTATCTTGAGTACTATGTTTCTGGCTTTTAAAGATCTGAATGTTATTCTTCTAATATTGTAATAAAGAAATTCTTAAATGCTTCTTTATTGTGATTTATTATCTCACCTGCTTCTCTCTTTCCATAACTTTAATTTTAAAAGATCCAACATTTTCATTATCCTACCCTGTGAAGAAGCCTAATAAAATTTGTATCTGATCTGAATCCTTAACACAGACCCCATAGCCCAATGGATGTGTAAAACAATATTCCATCCATATTTATAAAACAAACAACACACTCATGTTATTTTAACTATCCTAATATATAAAACTCGAACATATCTAAATCATATAGAGAGATCCCTCTCTGAAACTGGCAGGGCTAGATCCCAGTTTCGAAGTGGTTAGGTAAGTTACCTCTGCTAAATTTCTTCTACCCCTGACAACCTCTGGGAATTTACAGAGCGTTAATAGAATGGAGGGTTGACAATTTTGTTCAGGTTCTTATAAGAGGTTTTGTGTTAGGGACATAACCCCTCATGCAGGTAGAACAATATATTCGGATGTAATAAAGGTCAATATTAATAAGGCCTTGCAATAAGGTAGAATAAGTTGAATGTAAGAAGACCTAATAGAATCTTCTACTTCTAGAAGGATCTTCCTCTAGATGGTTCTTTTGATAGACATATTTAGTATAAATAGGAGTTGAGGGTATGAGAACCCTAACTTGGATATTATTGTAATATAGCTCTATTCGACTGGAGGTTGCCCCCTCGAAGAGGCCCATGAACATTGCTCTTAGAACCAAAGTGCTCTTTCTGGTGTTATTTTTATATCATTTTAGTTTTATTGTGGTGTTGTTATGGTTATATTATTGTTTATCTTCCATTTATAGCATTTTATTTCCATTCTACATACTTTTTATATCTGGAATATTACAAGTGGTATCAGAGCACTTTCCTTGGCAGAAATTCTGGGTTAAATTTGTTTCAGGGTAGAGACATATTCTGACTTCTTTAAGCCACAAATGTTTGTCATTATGTGCATAAACCTGCGGTTGAGGGATTCATACACGCAAGAAATATAAGTGGTACATAAGCACACATCTATTGGCCACCCTTGTAACCCCTATTGGTACCACTTTGAGTGGTAGCGCATCAGACATCACCTATGTATGGATCGACCTAAATTTTCTGAGGCCCTCTTTAGATAAATCGATCGACCACTTGACTGTTATAGTGCAACCGAGAACAACACTCAGGAATATAATCTCTAGTACCTGGGTAGTCAGGTACGTCTAAGGGAACAGTCTAGCCTCCTTAGTTTATGCCCTGATATATTGGGCCAAGTACTATTTTTGGACCCTGCATGTATATCAGAGAGCTATAGCACAAGGAAAACCCTTTTCTGTAGAACCATTGAATACCTAACCCTTGGGGATGGAAACAAAAATTAAAATAGACAAGATCTATTGTTGTGCAACTGTGTTCGAGTTGCCAAATCACTACACATTTATTCTTGGTTAAAAATTTGTGCATTTCATCACTACAGTGTTCTTCAGACTGGAGTATAACTCTGCAAGTGTAAAAAAACAATTTCTGGGAATATTTGCACCATTATTTGAGACCTGTTCCATTGGATTTATCTCCTCTCCCTTATCACATTCATACCTATCATTTTTCAGCAAAACATTTTACCCCACCCACCCCTTTTCGGTTCCCTCGTCATCATGGCCCTGTTTATGGATTAATCCGTAAGTGCGGACATGAACCGATCTCCCTAGATCCACCTAGATCTAGAACAAAACGTGACAGAATACTACTCTTTCCCTAGATCTAGCCTATTGAGTGAACTAAGAGATAAAGGAAGATGGACATACCTTATGAACGCTTTCCTAAGTCTCTATTGTTCCAAGCTTCGCTCTGATGCTCTTGCTCCGTTCAGATCACGACAGAACAAACCAATCAAAGTAAAGGCAGATTAATGTATTCAATAGCTAGTCTATACATGTGATCAAGGAATCATGTAATAAAGTGACATCATCTTTATGGGAAAGGGACATATTACTATATTGATTAATTGAAAGAGAAACTTACAACCTGAGCCTTGATGTCGTAGGTATCCTTTCGATGACTCCTAGCTCTGACACACACACTTGCTCATGCATGAAGAAAATCAACCACTTGTGATGACCTTGCTGTAGTCTCTTGCTGCTGTAGCATCAGTTCTCCATATAGGCTTCTAACAATTCTCCAATCAATCTCTTGCTAGCTTGCTTATGCTTAACCTTTTCCATGAGCAACCTCCTCAATATATAGGAGAAGATAGTTTAGTTACTTGGATAGGGAATGATCCCAAGATATCTAGAAAACCAGTAGTTGGACAACCACTCGAAAGCCAACTCATCCTTCTAGAAGATTCCCTTCTAGAAGGTTCTAGATCTTTATCTTTTTCCTCTTTAAAATAATGTTCGCACCCTAGCCTTGAGTACAGTGTGAGAAGTTCGCACCCCAGCTTAAAGCAGCATGCGAGAAACAGGGATTCCCGCAGGTGACTATATAAACGGCCTGCGAACATGCTTCAAAATATGAATTCTGGAAGAAGACAACTGTAACTTTTCTCATGAAAATATTCTTGGTAAAGAGCTTGATTTTCAATCATCATGACATCATCACAATGACCAAAATTGCGGATAACAGAATGCCCCTCAAAGTCTGAGAGTGGAATCAGTGACAGTCAACGGACTTTGTAAGCTGCATGCATGTGTCAAGAACCAAGAACACATCTAATCGGAAACCTGCAAACATCCAAGCATCAGCAGAATATAATATATATCCCTTCTGAGGTAGGCATTCCCATACTCAGATCATAGATTGATGACATCATAAAAAAAGATCATGGCCACCAATCATACACTGTGGATCCATGTAGTCATAACATAGCATAGCCACCTGAATACACTGTGGATCCATGCGACAAATTTTCAATCAAGACAACATAGCCACGAAACATACACAGTGGATCTATGTGTCGCAAATGATACATACTCCATCGCAACCTGGATCTCAAAGATAATATCCAGGGTCTTCAACCTCATCGTCTAAAGTACGAATCTGACCATGTGATTACATGTGTCGAAGTCGAACATGGCAGAAACCACTTGATTACCGGTCATTAATGCAACCGTTAACAAGTGCGAGGGAAATCACCATTAATGTCAATGACTCCCAAGGTACTGCAGTACAATCTATCGACTGTGAATAAATGAGCTGATGTCGAACAATCGACAGAATCTTTCGATCAGGGGTCAATGATGTAAA
Source organism: Picea engelmannii (assembly GCA_009831015.1). NCBI lineage: Eukaryota > Viridiplantae > Streptophyta > Pinopsida > Pinales > Pinaceae > Picea > Picea engelmannii. Next base: position 195,679 of record ML804048.1, read on the forward strand.
CCCGCTGTCGAAAGCAAGGAAACTTGCCATTGAGGCATGCAAGCTCCAAGGTACTGAATGATTTCTAAGTCTCAATTCCGGATAATGTGCTGATGTCGACGGAACAAGACTCGTCACAGGAGGGCCTTGATGTATCCCCCATCAGTGACACGAAATGAGTAACAGAGTTTGAAAGTGAAACAGAGTGTGTGGCAATTGGACTTTGGACACAGGGAAGGCTGAGACGAAAGGAATGGATAACTGCAGATGGCCGACTCAAGTGAAAGTTTCAAACAGACTGCTCTTGAACATATGAACGACACGACCAATGATTTGGTAGCATTGACTCAAATACGACACCTGGAAAGACCTTGTTATCAAATCGAATGAGAGACAAATGGATTACCCAAACTAGCTTCAGATGATGAATAGGGAGTGTCATGTTCAAGAGCGACTCTTACTGCCAATTAATGTAAAGATGAAACATATCCCTTTCCCAAATTTTCCCCCACCATTTCTGGCAAGTACCTCTTTATTTTTACGCAAGCTCGAAGAGGATCACATATGCTTGTTGATATAAGCTCATCCTTCAGACGAGTCCCTCAGAGTATTTTTAATGAACCCTAGGAAGGAGTGGCTCGTTCCCATTACGGGTCTGTCAATGTTTATTTAACGAGTCCAGAGATAGTAAACTCGAGTGTTTTTCATGTTTCAAGAGTCTGAAAAACTCGTAAAGAAAACTCATATCCATATGGGCCTTTCAATGTTTGTTTTATGAGTCCAAAGAAAGAAAAATCAAAGGTTTTTTAAGATTATAGAGTTGGGAAAAACACTCAAAAGAGAACTCTCTCAGTGCCTTTTTCGTACAATAGTCCAACGAGACCGAAAAAGGGTTAAACTATCACTCGAAGGACGTGTAACTTCAAATACTTTAACGAGTGTGAAAAGAGCAAGATCACTCGACAATCTTTTCATATTTAGGGAGTCGTGAAAAGAGCTTAAAGTCAACTCCAGGGGGGTTCCTTTTTCGTGTAACCTCAACGAGCCCGGAAAAGGGATAAAACAACGCTCGATCACGTTCTCAAGTCTAATGCAAGTGCTAGAATGGATAAAAGGGAACTTAAAAAACCATAAGAAACAAACAAATCACATCATATTGCAAAATTTTTTCGTCCATAATCATCTGCATTGGGTACCTGTAAGTCATTTACTCACTTTCGTATTAGAAATTAGGGTAAAAAAGTGAAAAAATAGGAAAAACCCACTTTTATTATGGTAAAAAGTAAATAAAACAAAATTACATTTCATTTTCACCATATGTTTTACCCATTTACCAATTTAGTGCAAAAAACCTTCATTTTACCTCCGATCTTCATCGTCAATTTGTGGGAGCTTCGGGGCATCATTCTGCAGACCGTCTGGATCAGATTGGTAAGTACTCCATTCTCTTGCTTTGCATGGTTCAATTTTGTGATTTTAATGGTTAAAAATTAAGTTTTAGGTTGAGTATTGAAACCCTATGCGCGCGAGAGGATTCTCGCAGGCTACCCATACGGGGCCTGCGAGAAGTCCTAATTCCCGCAGGCGGGCTTAAGGTAGGGTGCGGGAGATCCGCACTGTGCATTATACTTAGCCTGCGAATGGCGCAGAATCAAAATTTTGTTTAATATTTTAACCAATGAAACCAATTTTCTCATATTTTAAGATTATTAATTATCTTATATGGTTGCCATGCAGGTTAAAAGCTATTGCTATGGTGCTCGAATGGAGGGAATGAGAGCACGAAGAAGACAATGCCACCGCCGAAAATAATCCTCAAACTATTGCCGCTTTAAGAGATTGCGATCTCTTAAAGTATTTCCGCATACCGGGCATGAGAGCCCAGGTTCGATTGTTGGAACATTTAATCCGGATGTGGGATCCGGATCAGCAAGTTTTTAATGTCGGTATCCACACATTGACGATTGATATTGAGGATATCTATTTCTTGACCAGATTGTCAAGACGGGGTTCGTATGTTAGCTTGACTGGTAACCGCAGGGGTGGTCTGAAAATGAGTGAGTACTGCAGACAGTATTGCGTGCCAGAGGCTGAACGCCGGGATGGGAAGGTGGCCATTTGGGGAGTGACTGATATCACTCTCCGTACTATACTCTTCACCATAGCTCGGATGGCAGGAAGTGCTGCCCCGCATATGGCTCTACAGAGCTATTTTCAGTATGCTCTAGAGTGTGTCGAGCCCTGGGTCTTCAACTGGGCCGACGCAGTGTTACGCAGCCTTAAGAAACAACTGACCAAATGCAGGCGTGGCAATCTAAAGTAGTTTGGTTATGGATCATTGCTGGTGTCTTTCTTCTGTGAGAGGGTTCCAGTGTACAGGCTTCAGGCAGACTGGCATTTTTCGGGTCCTAGGGATCCACGGATGTTACGATGGTGCCAGCTTATGACCAGACATGTGGCAGGACCGATCGTCCAGTATGACGATCGTTTCTTCGACTGGCTCCAAGGCCAGGTTTTGATGATAAAGGATTATGCGTATGCTGGCTTGGAATTTCGAGGTGATCCTGACCTTGCCCTTCCTGAAGACGCATAGTGGGGAGATATAGGTAAGAAAAACACTAACTTTTTAACTTTTTAGATGTTTTTGTATTTTTATCATATTAAATGTTTTTTGGTTTTATGGTTTTATCCAAAGACTAACACCAAAATCTTGTGATAACACAGATGTTGGGGCATATAGACCAGCTGGTAGCTCTCCTGTCCAGCGTTGAGGAGAAGCAGCAGTTCCAGTCCCCCATTATGCCGAGGACTACCTCACAGTGGAGCAGAACTTAGAGGGTTTGATGGCTGATGTTCCAGAGATGCCTCTGGAGGAGATCCCACGACGCGATTAGCGTCACACTGTGGGAGTTTCTGCCTCTATGGGTCGTTTGCTCCATAGAGTTGCTAGGACCTTAGCATGCTATCATGAACATCATTAGTGATGTCACTTTTTGTAGAAGCCAGGAGCTTCATTTTGATATTTTGGTCTTCGAACGCATTTTGTAAAAAACAAACTTTGATCGTTATATATACATGGGATCTACCGGCTTACTTTACATTTGTGTACAATTCAATGTGTTTGATTTTATAAGTGATTTAAATGTCTGTCTAATACATAATTAGCTAAAGCATCTGTCAATGTATTAAGACTTCTCGGAATGTGTTGATATTCTAAGTAATCAAAATGTCGTTCCAAGAGGCGAATTCGCAAATATATCCTTAATAAAATAGGACTTCTAATAGAATATACATTACTGAGCTGTAGTACGACCAACTGTGAGTCAAGTTGAACAACCAAATGACAAATTCCTAGAGAGATAGCATCAACCAATAATTCAACCACAGCGCTATACTCTGCAATGTTATTGGTTGCTCGTCCAAGACAGATACCTCGAAGAGATATGAGTTCGTTTGTCGGGGCATAGATTGCCCAAGCAGCGGAAGCTAGGTTCCGGGTACTACAGCTAGCACCATCAGCGAAGCCAATATAAGGTAGCGAAAACTCCGACATCTGGCAAACAAACACAACGTCACGTAAGGGTAGAGACCAGATAACGTCAAAAGCAAAACTAAAGTAACACACTCACACAGTATGATACATAAAATACAAGTACTCATGCATAAATGACTCATGCGTAGTACTTCTTCAAGTACAACCCATTCCTGGGTTCACTCAAAGGAACACCATCATAATCCACTAACTCATACGCTCCTTTTTCCAAAACTTTACTGACAATATAGGGACCACACCCCATAGGTTCAAATTTCCCGGCTCCAAGGACGTCTTTGTCTTGTTCATATAGAAGAACAAGATCGCCTTCAGAGAAAACACGAGGCTTGACATGCTTGTCATACTGTGCCTTAACGCGTTTCTTCTGGGCTTCGATTACTAACGTGGCATCACGTCGGGTCTCGTCTAATTGCATTAAAAACAACAGACGTTCCTCTTCTGCAGAAGTATTGGGTAAGAGCTCTACAGCTAGCTTCAAAGAGGGAATTTCGCATTCTATGGGTAGAATGGCTTCCATGCCATAAACTAAACGAAAAGGTGTAAATCCCGTGGCGGATTTAACAGATGTCTGATACGCCCACAATGCTGAAAACAACATCGTATTCCAGCTAGTCTTATGTATTCCTATCATCTGTCGAATCATCGTTATAAGAACCTTATTGATAGCTTTGACCTGGCCATTAGCCTGTGGATAATAAGGTGTTGAGCTATCATGACGAAGGCCCAACTTCTCTGTAAGTTCTGACATCATATTATTCCGAAAGTGACTACCGTGATCGGTAACGATAGCCTGAGGGACACCAAAACGAGTGATGACATGGTTAAATAGAAATAGAGCTGCAGTCTTCCCAGTATTATCGAATGTCGGCATTGCCTCGGCTCATTTTGTGAAATAATCCACAGCTACAATAATGTAACCATGCCCCCCGGCCGAGTGAGGGTGACAGGTCATAAAATCAATGCCCCATTTAGCAAAAGGACCTACTGAGACTACAGGATGAAGGGGAGCGGGATGCGACCGAATCTTCTGTTGATAGGTCTGGCAGGCATGACACTTCTGAACGGTAGCAATGCAATCATGGAACAGAGAAGGCCAGAAGTATCCTGCACGTAAGATTTTCTGGGCAGTAGCATACCCAGACATATGACCACCACATGCCCCCGAGTGGCAGTCATTTAAAGCTTTCTCGGCTTCGTCAAAGGTCAAACAACGTCGAAAAACAGAGTCAATGCCGCGACGGTAAAGAGTGTCACCAAGAATAATGTAATGACGAGCCTGGTAACGTATCTGACGTCGTTCATTACTGGACAAAGCAGGCCGGAAAGTTTGAGTTTGGAGATATATAATGATATCTCCGTACCAAATATCATCGGTACTTATAAGAAAAAGTGATTCGTCAGGTAACGAATCAACTGCTACATT
>ML804048.1:221516-245475 GCA_009831015.1 Picea engelmannii
AGGTGGCCTATCAGTTAGTTTTTCCCAATCATTCTAAGCTACATCTTGTTTTTCATGTTTCATGCTTAAAGAAAGTGATTGGAGCTAAGTGCCAAATTCAAACCAACCTTCCTGAGTTGGATGAAGAAGGATCCATTTGGCTATAGCCACAAGAAGTTTTGGACTAGCGTGAGCATCGCCTGTGTTAGTGAACCATCAAGGAAGTATTAGTCCAGTGGAAAGATACAACTCCAGTAGATGCCACTTTTGAACCAACTACCATTCTACAACAATTTCCACATCTCAATCCTTGAGGACAAGGTTGTTTTTAAGGGGGAGGACATGTTAGGGACCTAACACCTCACGTAGGTAGAAAAATATATTTGGATATAATAAAGGTCAATATTAATAAGGCCTTGCAATAAGGTAGAATAATTCGAATGTAAGAAGACCTAATAGAAGCTTCTGCTTCTAGAAGGATCTTCCTCTAGATGGTTCTTTTGATAGACATATTTAGTATAAATAGGAGTCGAGGGTATAAGAACCCTAGCTTGGATTTTATTGTAATAGAGCTATGCTCGACTGGAGGTTTCCCTCTCGAAGAGGCCCGTGAACATTGCTCTCGGAATCAAAGTGCTCTTTATGGTGTTATTTTGATATCATTTCAATGTTATTATGGTGTTGTTCTGGTTATATTGTTGTTTATCTGCCATTTCTAGCATTTTATTTCTGTTCTGCATACTTTTTATATCTGGAATATTACATTTTGAAAGTATCAGACTAGCTCCTGCTTGATTTATTTATGCTCCATTAGAGAGTTACCTTGATTGTATTTAATGGAGATGATGCGGTTGTGATTTCTTCATTGGATCATGGATCTGTGAAAGAAAGTAGTATTTATTTCACCTTCTTTGAGACAGACTATTCTTGATTTTTGCTTCCGTAATATTTCTTCCTGATTTTCCTTTTTATGGAGTTCATGTTGTTAAATTTCTTCTTCTTGTGCTAGAGTTTATGTCATTCCTTCTTGGATAATTTCTTGTTGCAAAATTTTTAGATTGGTTATGATCTACTTCTTCTCACTGAAGAAGTTTCCAAATTATAATTTGTTCCAGATCTTGACATAATGCTTGACATATTTGAGCTTCTATTGGAATATGTACATGGGAGATCTAGTGGGGGGGTTCTATTCAAACCGCTAAGTTCTAAAAAGAGTGGGGAAAGAGGGGTGGGTGATCCAGAAGCTTTCAAAGCAGAAGGGATTATTGAGAGGGCTTCCATGTAAGTCCAGGTGAAGAGAAATGGGCCAATGATCAGAGCCTGGAAAAGGGAGAATTGAGGTTAGCTAAAAGGATGGATTCAGAGATGAGAAAGTGATCAAAACGAGAGGTTATTTGTTGTTGACCTTATCTGTGATTGTTTCAGGTGAAAGTTCCAATAGTGGTTTAAATATCCACTAAGTTGAGATCAAGAATACCCTCGAGGAAGGATTGGGAGTCGGGGTCTAGTCTTCTTTGACCTCCTTGTTTTTATAAAATTGAAGTAATGATATTAATCTCTCCTCCAATTAGCTAAGGATGATTGGAAAAGAGAGGTTACAGGGAACATAGGGTGGTGAGAAAGGAATCTTTGTAGAGAGGGGAGGTAGGTCCATAAGCATTGGTGAGGAAGCCTGAGAAGGAGGAGTCGACAAGTTGAAAATGAGATGAGAGAGTATACTTGGTCGAGAAGAAATCATAGAGTGTGATAGTTGAAGCATTCCAAATGAGTGCCATGCCACCAGAGGTGCCACAGGCATCAATAGCTATAGCTTTTGAACCTGGCCAGAATCTGGAGACCAAGGTTTGAAGGAGAAGGTAGGGACATTTTGTTTCTTGAATCATAATAATGGAGGGTTTTTCTTGCATGATTTTTTGCTTGAGGATTCTTTGTTTGGTTTTTCCATTTAGGTCTCTTATGTTCCATGAGATGATTTTCATTGGGAACGGGGGGGTGTGGGGTGGAATGATCCAGATTATGTTCGGAATGAAATGAAAGCAGAGAAATTACAATGAAATACTCATGAAACTTACCAGAAATAGAGAAATACAACAATATTTTATTTCTATTATTGAAAGAATTGTAAAGAGACTGTAAAATTATAGAGTGCAAGACTCGCTAGAATGGTGGTAGATTTATTGCTGAGAAGAGATGTGATGACTACACTCATTTGCAAGAAGATGATTACAATGAGGATCTAAAGGCCTTTTTATGTTAAATAGGAATGACAAAACTTTAGACATCCAAAAACCTAACCCTAGGAGATGAAACGTCAAAATTCATGTGGGCCCCGTTTGGGTAAGTTAGTACATTAACTTCCTAGGGTCGTAACTTTTGCATATGATCTATGTTTTAGGCACGTGATAGCTCGTTGGAAATGTATTTTCAAGAAATACAAATTATGTAGCCAAACTTTGACTTTGTCTGCAATTTGACTGTGGAGAGCCAAAATAACACTGTTTAGGGCCCCAAAACGGCCCTGGAAGTACAACAAGATGTGTTGACATGAAAACATACAACATAATCCATTTGGATTAGGTGGGAGGCTACAAGTATCCACCTGTAAGATGTGTAGGGCTCCAGAAATCCTAAAAAGAGTAGAACCCACAATAACAAAGAAGTATAGAATAACGTGTTGAACTAAAAATTGGCAAAAGGATCCAGTTGGAACAGGTGGGTGACCACTAATATCCACCTAGATCAATTATCCCCCCTTTGGAAGAAATGGTATCCATTGCGTTGAGTGCCTAGGGAAGAGGGGAAAGCATGTTTTGAATCTGAATCTTGGTGAGATGTGTGCTTTGTTGGAGAAGTTGTGTTGCTTGGTCTATGGAAGACTATCACAAATCGGTTGTTGGTAGGGTTAAATGTGCTCCACCAACCTATTGTCTCTAGGTTTGACGGGGCATTGTGTAGGCACCATTGTAGGTGAATAAACAATATCTTCTTTCTCTTTGACAATATGTTTTTGTTGGATAGAAGGTGTTGAGGCTGCAGTGGTTGTAGCGGTCTTCTGTGCATCCTTTCAACAGACTGTGAAGAGGATGAATTTTGCAGTATGAGAGATTACCTTGCAACAATGTTTTGGTGGAGCACTAATCGGAACTACCTCTTGTATCTAATAGATCTGACCTCCCAGAGTAATAATGACACTACAGGGTCTATACTCATAGACAACATGAGGTCTCCACATATATGGTTGGCCCAAAACCACATCACAAACATCAAGAGGGGAAACATCACACACTACCTCATCCTTGAAGGGTTGGGTTCCATAGGACAGGTGACATTGTTGGTTGACACAAATATCTCATCCCTGGTGAAGCCACCCGATGTTGTATGGCTGCAGGTGTGGTGTTGTTGACAAACCCATCTATTTAACGAACTTAGTTGAGATAAGGTTCTTCTAGCTACCTTTATCAACAATGAAATGCAACAGGGTCCCCTTCACCCACATTCATAAATGGAAGAGTCACTCCCCCTCTTTAGGATCTACTGATTCTTCTGGTTGAATTGGTGTGGTCACGACAGTGGTAGTGGGGTATGCGTCAATGGTCTGTCCATTTTTCAATATTTTCTAGATCGAATTTTGAATCGGGTTTTGGCTTCATGTCTTTGACCTCATCCACCAATGATTGTTTCAAGCGACATTCATTGGTGTTGTGCCAAGGGATTTTGTGGAAGTCACACCACTTCCCAGTTTCATTCTTCATCTTCCCTGTACCCTTTTTGTCCTGTGTCTTGGGATGGTTGTCTAGTGGATGTTGGTTAGGGCCGTATTTACCATGATTTGGTTGTTGCATATTTGCAGACCCAAATTCCCATTTGTTCTAGTGCCTAAATTTCTTCTCAATTTTGACATCATATTGATAGGTAGCTCCCAATGATGAGATGTTTAGGAAATCCATTTCAATTTGGATGTACCTATGTAGAGCACCACAGTGTTTCAGAATAAGTTGTCACTTGGAGTCCTTGATACCCAGCTTGGTGCACAAGGTACGAAAAGTATTTTTGAACTCTGACACTGTTTGTCTCTTCTCTTGCCACAGTATGGTCCATCTCATGTACTGATCTTCATAGTTATCAACAGGATAGTATTGTTCTTTGACCGCATCCACAAAAAATCCCAAGTGGGCTCGGCCCCATAGATTCCAGATTCCTCTGTGGAAATTTTCTCCCAGTAAGTTTCCCACCAATGTTTGACAAGGGGGAGAGCCTTGAGGAGTGCAAAGGTGATATTTTCCCTGTCAGAAAAATTTTGAACAGAGAAATTACCTTCTAGTAGATTTAACCATTTTGCTAGGGCATCCGCATCTATTTGACCTTCAAATATGGGAATACCAAAATTAACTTGTACCTTGAAGGGAGAGGTTCATACAAAATGGTCGCTTGATGAAGATGTGCCTATTACTATCGGAATTCATTGAAGAATGTGTGAAAAATTCTCCATCATTTTGTCCCTCTGTCACATAAGAGATTGCTCAAGAAACAGGTTAATAGAATCTTCTACTCCGCCGTCTTTCTTTTATGCCACCATCGAGGGTTTCTTGGGTGTGCGAGAGTGATTTTCCTCAAGAGAGAAAAACTCAAGACTTAACTGTCTATACTTCGATCTCGTCGAGGACATGCACTGAAAAATGATCAAGAGCAACCTGCTATGATACCACTGATCCAGATTGTGTTCGGAACGAAATGAAAGCAGAGAAATTACAATGAAATACTCATGTAACTTTCCAGAAATAGAGAAATGCAACAATACTTAATTTATATTAATGAAATATTTGTAAAGAGACGGTAAAAATATAGAGTGCAATACTCCCTAGAATGGTGGAAACTTTATCTCTGAGAAGAGATGTGACGGCTACGCTCATTCGCAAGAAGATGATTACAATGAGGCTCTGAAGGATTTTTTATGTTAAACAAGAATGCCAAAACCCTAGACATCCAAAAACCTAACCCTGGGAGATGAAACGCCAAAATTCATGTGGGCCCTGTTTGGGTAAGTTAGTACATTAACTTCCCAGGGTCATAACTTTTGCATACAATATCCAGGCTCATGATAGCCTGTTGGAAAGGTATTTTCAAGAACTATGCATTACATTGTCAAACTCTAACTCTTTCTATAGTTTGGTTGTGGAGAGCCAAAATAACATTGTTTAGAGACCCAAAACGGCCCTGGAAGTACAACTAGATGTACTGACATGAAAACATACAAAATAAGCCAGTTGGATTAGGTGGTAGGCCTCCAGTATCCACATGGAACATGTGTAGGGCTCCAAACAACCATAAAAGTGTAGAACCCACAATTACAAAGAAGTACGTAAGAATGTGATGAACTAAAAATTGGCAAAAGGAGCTAGTTGGAACAGGTGGGTGGCCACCAATATCCACCTGGATCATGGAACTTATCAATCATCAAGGAAATTCGCCCGAAATTTACAAGAAATTATCCTAAGTCCTTGAGCACTTGTTTGTTTGATCTTCTGCCTTTTTTCTTTGCTTCTCTTAGTAATTTATATGGAAGGGGTGTAGAATCTTTGATGCCAAGATTTGGGTCTGAGGTCGTACCTTATGAGGAGGTTTCTTCGAAGATTTCGTTTCGCATTAAAGCGTCCTTCAGGAACTGCACTTGTTTTTTTGGAATTGAGTTCGGATCTTGGTTTTTGCATGCAACTGCTATGGAGTTGAGATATAGATCACCAAGATCCATTTCTTTCCCTTCATCTAAGTCAAGGAAGTCTTGCATGTCATCTTACATGTCGTCATCTTCATCTTGAATTATTGTTGCGTCATTGTTCATCACCTTGCACATTTTTATTTTGTCTTCTTGAGGATGTGTTGCAGCCTATTCTTGCTATGGATCCTGATTTTTGAGGGAGTTATGGTTGGTTTCTTCTTGAGACAAGGCTTCATAAGGATTGTGAGTTTCTAGAGTATTTTTGGGTGGTTGCATGTTGGAAGTATTTTTGGCTTTTTTCCTGGATGTAACTTGTGTTGGGTATGTGTTATATTCTTTGCACAAGTAGTAGTGTCGTGTATTTAGGTGGTTTATGCCTCAGGAAATGTGACACCTACCTTGGGAAACATGTCATGTATTTAGGTGGTTTTTTCGACACATGGTTTTGTCGATGGTTTTCTATTTCCAGTTAAGGAATTAGGGTTTTGGACTAATCTGGGTCATTGGGTTAGGGTTTTGGATGTCGTTGGCTCCTATATGTATATTGTATTGTAAACAATGTAACATAATGAATGAATATAATATATGTTGGTTTTCCCGGTTTGGGTTTCCAAGGGAAAAATATCTGTGTAATGTTTGTATTTTCCATTGTATCTTTTATGTTCTTTTCTGAATATCTGTTTATAGTAGACATTGTACAAGGTTAGAGATTTACATATGGTATCAGAGCTTTATTGGCTTCAGGGGGACACCTTTGTGGTCAAGGGTTTGGATCGGGACTATGATAAGCCTTGTTATAGTGGGAGATCTGTGGTATTGTTTTTCAGGTGGCAAGCAATTCGAAGATGGAGATCGAGAAGTTTAATGGGAAAAAATTTGAGCTCTGGAAGCTCAAGATGGAAGATATTTTGGTGGACAGAAATCAATGGATCATGGTAGATCTAGGTACTGCACCTACAGGAACTTATGCAGATGACTGGAAAAAGATGGATCGGAAGGCAAAGAGCACAATTCAATTGTGTCCCTCCGATTCAGTATTACTGAATGTGTCAGAGTAAGCTACAACCAAGGATTTATGGGAAAATTTGGGGAAGTTGTATCAGTATAAGTCCCTGGTAAATAAACTATTATTGAGAAAGAAGTTGTATAACTTGAGGATGAGAGATGGAGACTCAGTGGCAGAGCATTTGAACACCTTCAATACTGTGGTAAGTCAGTTAGTATCTGTTGAGATTAAAATTTCAGATGAAGATAAATGTATCAGTTTGTTGTTTTCTTTACCAGACTCGTGGGATATTCTGGTTGTGGCCATAGGTAGTAATACAACTTCTTTGAAGTTTGAAGAAGTGGTCTCAACCTTGTTGTCGGAGGAGATGAGACGAAAGAATATGGAAGGACATGGCACAAACGCATTATTTGCAAGAGGACGTTCCCAGGAAAGAAATAGATCTAATTTCTCAAGTGGGAGATCTAAGTCTAAGGGTAGATCTAAATCTCCTAGAAAGTTTGTAAGGGTATGTTGGAGGTGTGGAAAAGAAGGGCACTACAAGAAGCAGTGTAGATCCAAAGTTGAGAAAAAGAAGGGATCTGAAGAATTTTCTTCTACAAAAGAATAGACCTCCAAGGAAGAAGGAGGGGATGTGTACTTGGCCTCTTCAAACACACATGTAGATAATGAGGCATGGTTGATTGACTCTGGTGCATCCTTTCATATGACTCCCCACGGGGAGTGGTTCTGCGAATATGAAAAGTATGATGGAGGTAATGTTTTCTTAGGTAATGATTCGACAACCAGAATCATAGGAAGAGGAAGGGTCAAGTTGAGACTCATAGATGGAAGGATTAGAACACTGACTGGTGTTCTACACATCCCAGGTATGGCCAGAAATTTGATTTATGTAAGAAAAATGGAAGATGCGGGGGTAAAAACAATTTTTGAAAAGGGAACTTGCAGGATGGTTCAAGGAGCAATGGTGTTGATGAAGGGAGTTCGGTTTGGAACTCTGTATAAGCTTCTAGGAAGCACTATTAGTGATGGGTGTAATAGATCCAGTGTTCCTGATATTGGAGTTGAAGAAGAAAGAACTCCTACAGTCTCTGGAGAAAAGGTTATGTTGTGGCATCAAAGACTGGGGCATATCGGAGAGAAGGGTCTTTGACTACTACACGGTAAAGGTATGGTTGAAGGTATGTCTAACTGCTCTCTGGGTTTTGATTTCTGTGAACATTTTCTATATGGGAAGCAGAATCGGGTAAGATTCCCCTCTGGTGCAACGAGGGTAGAAGGAATTTTACAACTAGTTCACAGTGATGTTTTTGGACCTGTGTCAGTCCCATCATTGGGAAAATCAGTGTACTATGTCTCATTTATAAATTAATTCTCGAGGAAAACTTGGATATATTTCCTCAGGAAGAAATCTAAAGTCTTTGACAAGTTTAAAGAGTTTAAGGCTCTTGTTGAGAATCAAACAGAGAAAAGAATTAAGGTGTTGAGAACAGATAATGGCGGAGAGTTCTGCAGGAATGAATTTGAAGAATTCTATAAGAAGTGTGGTATAGCAAGGCAGAAGACTACTCCATATACACCTCGACCGAATGGAGTTGCAGAAAGGATGAACATGACGTTGATGGAAAAAGCAAGGTCCATGCTCAGTGGTGTCAGGTTAGGGCAAGAATTATGGGAAAAGGTAGTGGGTACTGCATATTATCTGGTCAACAAATCACCCTCATCAGCGTTGGGTGACAAGACTCCACAAGAGGTATGTACTAGTAAGGAACCTTCTCTCACACATCTTAAGGTATTTGGCTGCGGTGCATATGTTCATGTTCCAAAGGAAAACAGGAGTAAGTTGGATAAGAAGGCTGAAAAATGTATCTTTATTGGATATAAAGATGGTCTCAAAGGTTATAATCTTTGGAACCCAGAAACTTAGAAGGTAGTGTATAGTTGAGATGTGGTATTTAGAGAAATGAAGGATGTTGTTAAATGGGAAGTCCTACCAAGTAAGGAAGAAACAGAGAAGATAGAGTTTGATTTAAAGCATGATGAAGCAGACTCTACAGAAGAACATGAATCATACTCCAATATTGAGGAGATCGGATCGAGAAATAAGGCTACCAGAAAGGTATAGTCCATCTAATTTTCGTTCAAATTTTTCTTTGTCTATTACTGATGATGATCCTAGAACTGTCAGGGAGGCAGTGGATTCAAAGGATGGAAATCTCTGGAAAAGGGCCATGGAAGAAGAAATGGAATCTTTGGATAAGAATGAGGCTTGGGATCTAGTGGAGTTACCAACTGGAAGAAATCCCATTGGAAACAAATGGGTATTTGAAAAGAAGCTGAATGCAGAAGGAAAAGTGGAGAAATACAAAGCTTGGTTAGTAGCAAAGGGTTATTCCCAGGTTGAGGGAATTGATTTTGGTAAGATTTTTTCTCCTGTTGCCAAGTTAACCTATATAATATTTGTATTATCTGTTGCTGTTGCATTTGATTTTGAAGTAGAACAGATGGATGTGAAGACAACATTCCTGCATGGGGATCTGGAAGAAGAAATCTTTATGAAGCAACTAGAAGGTTATGTTGTGAAAGGAAAGAAGGAGTTGGTATGCAAGCTGAAAAAGTCCTTGTATGGTTTAAAACAATCACCAAGGATGTGGTATCAAAAATTTGATACTTATATGCTGGGACTTGGCTTCACAAGAAGCAAAGAGGATCACTGTGTGTATTCTAAATTAATTGGTGATCATTTGATTTATTTGGTCTTGTATGTGGATGACATGTTTCTGATAGGAAACAACAAGGAGATTATCCAAGATGTGAAAACTTAGTTGTCCTCTAAATTCGACATGAAGGATCTTGGTGCTTCAAATTTCATTTTGGGCATGGAAATTAAAAGAGATCGAAAAAAGAGGAAACTCTGGTTAAATCATAGAAAATATGTTGAGACAATATTGCAAAGGTTTAATATGTAGGAATGTAAACCGGTCAAGGTTCCTATTCCTGTTGGTGTAAATTTATCTGCGGATCAGTGTCCCAAGACACATGAAGAAGAGGAGGACATGTCTCATGTTCCATATGCGAGTGCAGTTGGCAATTTGATGTATGCAATGGTCTGTACTAGACTGGACATTGCACATGCAGTGGGATTTTTGAGCAGGTATATGTCAAAACCAGGGAAGGAGCATTGGATAGTAGTAAAAAGGATTTTCAGGTGTTTGCGTGGCTCTGCTAGCTATGGATTGTGCTACGAAGGAAGGTCGGGATTGGACAGAGTGGTCGATATACATGGCTTTGTGGATGCAGACTGGGTTGGATATTTGGATCGTAGGAGATCTACAAGAGGGTATGTGTTTAACCTGTTTGGAGGAGCAATAAGTTGGATGAGTAAAAGACAGGTTGTCGTGGGTGTTTCAACTATAGAATCTAAATACATGGCATCCACTCATGCAAGTAAGGAAGCAGTATGGTTACAAAGATTGTGTTCAGGTATTGGGTTGGCACAACAAGCTGTAAGGATAGAGTGTGACAGTCAGAGTGCAATTTTTCTAGCGAAGAACCCTGCTTATCATTCAAAGACAAAGAACATTGATGTTCAATATCACTTTGTAAGAGACATGATTGAAGAAAATAAAGTATCACTGATGAAGGTGGACACTTTGAAGAATGTTGCAGACTCATTAACAAAATTTGTGAGCACTGCGAAGTTCTCTTGGTGTAGAGGATCCATGGGCATTGCTGCCCTAGATTTTTTACTATGTAACCCTGTAACCCCCTGTATGCAAAGAAAACAACAAGTGGGAGAATGTTGGGTATGTGTTATATTCTTTGCACGAGTAGTAGTGTCATGTGTTTTTCAGACTCGAGGTGGTTTTTTCGGCACATGGTTTTTGTCGATGGTTTTCTATTTCAGGAATTAGGGTTTTGGACTAATCCAGGTCATTGGGTTAGGGTTTTGGATGCCACGGGCTCCTATATGTATATTTTATTGTAAACAATGTAACATAATGAATGAATATAATATATGTTGGTTTTCCCGGTTTGGGTTTCCAAGGGAAAAATCTCTGTGTAATGTTTGTATTTGCCATTGTATCTTTTATGTTCTTTTCTAAATATCTGTTTACAGTAGACATTTTACAAGGTTAGAGATTTACAACTTTTTCAAAAAAAAATTCATATTGTTGTTTCATAGCGTGGTTTTGATGATCTTGTGGTGCTAATGAGAAGTCCCCAAAAAGGTGACCATGTTCATTGCATCGTCTACAGCGGAAAGGAATGTGTTCGTAGTCCATAGTTTGAACCCATTCATTATCTTGGTATAATAGACTGATTGATGCTGGCAAGGATTTGGTGAGATCCATGTAGACACAGATTCTAGCATATGCAGTGTAGCGGCATTGCTTTGTTATTTCTAAGGTTTTAACAATGGTTCCTAGAGTGTTTCTGATGCCCTCAAAGATTTCCTGATTCCAAAACTCCCGAGGTAGGGAATAGAGTCGTATCCATAATGGTGTTGCAGTGAAATATTGCATCTTCAGTGTGATTATTTCAGTCCATGGTCTGAAATGCAAGCCCGTTGAATTGAAGAAGGACCATTTTCGAAAAATCGGTCTCGATCCAACATATTGGAAAAGACAACAGTGGAGAAAAATTTCGAGCCAAGTTTGAGTTCGATTTGGCCCTTGGGTTTCCAGGTGGTTTTTGTCCACCAGACCAGCACTTTCTCTATTGACCATATTCCCATGAATTTTCCAATGAAGGCATGTTCCTGCATGTGTTTAATGCAGTCGCCTATGGTCTCAGGTTTTACCTGGTATGTGGGATTTTCCATGGCTTTTGTAAGACAACTTTTGGTAGATCCTAGTACGATCAATTGCTGTTGGGGTCTAGGAAATTTTGATTTTCCTATTTCTTTGTCAGAAGCAGTGATGGGGTCAAAGTGTTTGGGATCTATAGATGGGCCAAGACCATGGGAGCCTGAGAGACGACCGACAATGATACTACTGTAGGAGGGAGAAAAGCTCCCTCCTTTAGCCGAAGCCATGGAAAAATAAAAAGCAGAACTGTGTAGAAACCCTAGAAGGTTGAAAGTTGCAGAGCTCTCGTCTTGGAAGACATATCCTTCAAAATATCCTTATAATGAATTCATATCTTAATTACCGTTTCATAAATAGGATTTGGACAACTAGATTTTTTCAAACATATATTCAAATATTTTATTTTGATTAAAATCTAGCAAACCATAATTTTGTAATTGATAAATACTTTATTGATGGATTTGCATTTTTCATCATTTTTCATCATTTAGATAATTAAAATTTTTCACTCTCTTTTATCCATTGCTAAAGTTAAAGATGTTATTTAATTATACATTTTCAGTGTAGCAATAATTATAAATGTTCAAAAGATATTTATTCCTCCTTCAACCAGTGCTTAAATTTGAGGGGTATTTACCTTTTTTTTCCTAAATACAGGCAATTTTTAAATTTACACGTCATTAATTACGTTCACTTAATTTTTGAAATCATCAATTTGACGAACAAATAAAAAAATTACCCGTGTATGTGTGTGTGTGTGTGTTATTATATATAATATAATATAATAAAAATGTTATGATATATAATATAATATAATAACAATTTCCTAAATCTGAATGTTGATTTTTGTGTAAAGCATACATAACAAAGTTATAAATTCTATAGAAAAGGCCATGTACATGTTACAAATGCTATAGTAGATGGAGGTTGCAACTTGCAAGTTGCATGCATAACACATTTCATAAGTTACAAATATTATAACACAAAATGAGCAGCACCTCCATGCTCACAAGTCACGAGTATTCTTTGGACATTGGACCGTATCACATCTTGCAGGTTGAAAAGTGAAGGTTGAGATGGAAGAAAATATCAAGAAATTAGAAACACTACGCAAAACCTGCATGCAACTATCCAAAGAGGTAAGGTTCATTAATATTAAATTGCAATTGCAGTGACGAAAATTGTATTTGTTTGGTTGAAGCTAAAAAACACCTTCTTGCACACTTATTTTCTCATTATATTTGTTTTTTGAGAATCCACATTTAATACCTTCTCACCTATGTATTTAACGTCTTCCTAAATCTTGATAATAAGAATAAACATGGGTGCGACCGACCTCTCACAAGCTCTATTTTATTTCATTTTAGAAAACATTAGTAGTTGCTATTTTAAAAAGTAAATCCAAAATAATTCAGTAGTATTTATTATTTCATTATATTAATAACAAAAGTTTAAAAAACACATATAATACATATAATTTAAATGACGGGAAAAAATAAATATAAAGCCTCCAGCTAAGGGCAATTTTAAAAACAAACTTGTCGAAATTTTTTTACTTAACATATAGGAATGCCCATGAAATTTATACTCTGCCTTCAACTATCAACTTCCCGACTCACTTATTATGTTCAAATACACATAATAGATATTACACCTTAATACCTCACATTTTTTTTTACCATATCCCTTTGTATCAATAAAAAAACAATTGATATTTATAATAAACTAAGTTCCCCATATTTAAGCCAAGAGAGGATAGGAGTTGATAAAGTTACACCAATCGCAAAGAAAATAAATATACATGACAAATATAATGTTGCATACTAGATTAGCTCCCACATTTCCATGCTATCAAGGAACATCATAAACTAGGTCCCCATAGTATTAAGCGAAGGGACAATAGCAATTGGTCAAGTTGCACCAATACTATGGGGTTGAAAATTAAAAACACTTTCTTTTAGAATACCCTAGATACACCCACATTGACAGGAGAGCGAACATGGAGGTGACCCTACAGGCGAACCAGGAACCCATCTCATAGACTTCCCCTGATCTCTTGGACCTTCTAGTCTTTCCCTGGAGACCATCTCTTGGTTGCAAGATTTTGATTTTCTAAAAAGCCTTTGTCGGTAACCCTTTACACTTCACTACGTTGGTCTGTTCTGGATTTTAGTGCGTTGGGACTATCTGCGTTGGGACTGTCCTACTCGGTCTCATTTTTTGTCTTCTTGTCCAATTACTGACATACAAGGTTTGTATTTTATCTATGATAGGCCATGTCTTTCCTGACCAACCACTGTTACTCAGCAACCTGTCGTCCTCCTTTTTCGCTTTCTTCCCACTGGCCCACACTCTCCATTTTCGTTGCTTTGCTTATTACTAGTGGGCCTGCAGTGGTCTCTCAGCCATTATTTATAATGGACTCACTGACAAACATTATTATGCACCCTTCCAATGAACTTATCTGGAAATAGGTGGGTCTATTTGATAAAGTGTACTCCCTCGAAAATAAGCTACTCAATCTTCCCTCCAAGCCCTCCATTTCAAACAGCCTTTATGTTCCTGCCATTTTCCCTGTTGAACTAGTTTCTCCTCCACTGACAGAAGCCATTTCTCTGAAAAATGCTCCTCCTGTTCCTGACAGGCCCCTCCCTGCTTCCAACACCTCTTTACCTCATGTTTTCACTAGCCATCCTACCCTCCCGGACGCTCAAAGAGCCCCTTCTTCCTCTCACTGAGTTGCATCCTACAGTCTCAAGGAGTGGAAATCAAACAGAAGATCAAAGCATTTGGTGTTGGGCAACGAAGTGGGCTTAGAAGACCTTTGCAAGATGTCCACCTGTCCTCTGGTGGGTCGTATCTCCTACAAAAGCTTGAGCACTCAACCTCTGGAGGACTGGATAAAGATTAATTGGTTTCCTCTCTTAGGATATTCCCCGGAAGTCCTCTACCTCAAAAAAGGTTGGCTCTGTTTCTACTGTAAGTCTCTTGAGGATGCATCACTGTTACTATCTTCTTTGTGGGTCTTCGGTGGAAGAAGCCTCATGCTCAAGAACTGGCGACTGGCCTTCAATCCGGACACTGAATTCTTTCAACTCAGACATCTTTGGGTGCTTCTCTCAGGCCTTCCACTTCATCTCTGGAATGAAGGAGCCATTAGAGCTATAGGCAACTCCTTGGGCAAGTTCATCGCATTTGATGCACAGTCACTCAATGTTCCTTTGAGGAAAATGGGCAGAGTTCTGGTCGAGATGGACATAACTACTGGTTTTCCGAAAACACTTGAGGTCAAATGGAGAGGACGGACATCACTACAGAACCTGGACTATCTCGGACTCCCTTTCTACTGCAACCGATGCCGTGAAACTGGCCATCTTCATCGATCTTTCCCTGGTAAGTCTTTGATAGACCCTTCTGAAGATGTCGACCTACACCTAAACCCTCTCGACTATATGGATGCAGATCCATCCCTTGCTTACTTGGATACGCCCCCCGAACCTCCCTCTCCTCCCTTACCTGGACAAGTTGAACCTCAGACGTCTAAGCTGAACCAGCTCTGGCCTACTCTCTTTAAATCCATTTCTGCTGCTGAGAAGGAAACCATCAATAGCTACCATTGGCTCTCTTCCTCCTTCTGTACAAAGCCTCCCCTCCTAGAAGCTGAGACGCCACAACCACCCTCTTCATTTTCTCACTCCAATCTCAGCTTCCATCCGACTAGTGTTGACCCTATAGATATCCCTGCCTCTTCCCTCCTTTCGCCCCCCTTCCTCCTTCTCTTCCAGCCAAGCAGTCCAGCCTTCCTATCTTCTCTATTGAAATAGAAGTATCCCCATCTGTGCTTCTAGGATATAGACAGCCTGAGGATGACGATGAAAACCTCTTGGCTGTGTTGAACTCCTCGACCTTTAACACTTTTCTCCCGGACAACACTTCTCAGTTACCTATTTATCGGGGTAAAGAGCTCATTGTTCCAGCTTTGCAGGCTGGCACTTCTTCTTCACAACACACTGGAAAATATGTCAAATCCTTTTCTTGGTCACGAGGTATTGGTGTGGAACTCTCCCCTCTCCAGACACAAAGTTCCAGAAATAAAAAGGAGTTATTGAGCTCTCAGCAAACTACTTCTGTCATTCCCTCACAGGATGGAAAGGCCCTTAGAGCAATGAAGGCATTGGCACGATCCAAGTAATGATTGTGCTCTCCTTAAATATACGAGGGATCAGAGGAACCCTCAAGGCTGCTTCCTTCTGAAGACTTCTAGAGCAATCAAAGCCCGATATCATCTTTCTCCAAGAGACCCTCTCGGCCGATCAAAAATCCAGAGACTTCATGTATCAATTTCGCTCATCTTGGGTCACAGTGGCTGTTAACTCCATTAGAAAATATGGTGGCCTGCTGGTGGCATGGGACCCTGGTATTTTTTATTTGAGACCCTTCCTGACGAGTGGAGGCATTATGTTGGTAGGTCGTTGCTTAGATACCAATCAGGAGTTAGCGTTACTAAACGTCTACAACCCCTGCATGGATAGATCGCAGTTCTGGACTCATCTAGAAAACAATGATCTACTTTCCATTCCGAACCTTATTCTTGGCAGTGATATAAACATCATTTTATTGGACGACAAACACTGGGGAGGATCCTTCTCGTCGGGTTCTACCGAAGCCTTCTACAGAGAGCTCTTTGCCTCCAAAAACCTGATCAATGTCCTGCCAACTCATCTGGTACCTACTTGGCGAAATGGGCAGTCTGGATCTGATGCAATTTCCAGACCTATGGATCATTTTCTAGTTTTTGATGGTTTATTGTCTTCTACAGGATTTTCAACCTCGTGGGTGGATTTCCCCTTCGTTTCCGACCATGCTCCCATCCTCCTTCAACTGAAGCTTCCTGCGCTGCACAGTTCGTTTCCGTTCAAGTTCAACCACCACTGGCTATCGTATGCTGACTACTCTGCTTTAGTCCATTCTGTCTGGATGGATCCATGCTTCCTTTGTGAAGAAAACCCACAGCTACGTATCGTTTGGAAACTGAAGGTTCTCAAATCTCAATCAAAAACTTGGTTCAAAGCTAAAAAGACAGCAGAGAAGTCCCTATTACAAAATCTGGAGTCTGAGATTATTCAACTCATATTTAAATCAACTACTTTCATCTTGTCCGTGGAGGATTCAGATAGTCTAAAGGTGCTTGAAATTAATAGATCCTCCATTCTTCGTGAGGAGGAAAATTGTTGGAGACTTCGCAGTCATGCTACCTGGTTAAAAAGTGGAGATTCGAACTCAAAATTTTTCCACAAAGTGGCAAGTTACAACAGGAACAAAAAGATTATTTGGTCAATTGAAAGTGACGGTGTTGGGCTTCTTCGTGGACAGGAAGCAATAAAAGACGAGGCTGTCTCACATTTTAAACAACTGTTCAAATCCAGCAGCAACCTCAATCTCCTGGAGAAATGTACTACGGCTAGCCTTTTCCCACAGTTAGTTTCTGTAGCTGATGCCACTAACCTCTACAAACATGTCTCACTGTCTAAGCTTAAAGACATTCTGATTCATTTCAAAAAAGAGAGGAGTCCTGGGCCCGATGGCTGGACGACAGAATTCTTCATTTTCTTTTTTGATCTCATAGGAGTGGATCTCCTCTAGATGGTGGAGGATTCTCGTATCAAAGGAAAGATTTTTGGAAGCCTTAATTCCACCTTCCTGGTCTTGATTCCGAAAGAAAACAACTCAGTCTCCTTCAATGACTACCGACCGATCTCACTGTGCAACCTCATTTATAAGGTAATTTCTAAATTTATCTCTAACCGGATCAAGCCGATTCTTGAAAGGAGTCTTTCAGTGGAACCACTGGGATTTTTGAAGGGAAGAAGAATCCAGGATGCTATTGGAGCAGCCCACGAGTGCATCCACAGCATCAAACAGAAAAATATAAAGGCATTGGTCATGAAGCTTGACCTCAAAAAATCTTTTGACAGCATTGATTGGGAGTTTTTGAGACTAATCTTACACACAGTGGGTTTTGGAGACAAGTTTACTGATTGGATTTTGTCTTGTGTCACTAGTGCTAATTTTGCAGTGATGATCAATGGAGAGGCAACAAGTTTTTTCAAAAGTGAGAGGGGGCTCCGCTAGGGATGCCCACTCTCTCCTTACCTCTTTATCTTGATAATGGAAGGCCTTAGCCTTCTCCTCTCTAAAAGCATCATTGAACACCACATTTCTGGTATAAAGGTTTCAAAGTTCATAAAGATCATTCATCTTATGTTTGTTGATGATGTCCTCCTAATGACGAAAGCTGATCTCGCAGAGTGGTTGGTGATCCTATACTTGCTACAGCTCTTATGTTTTGTTTCAGGATTGTCCATCAATTATTCTAAATCCACCATCCATTTTTGGGAGCTAACTGATGCCGAGCTTATTCTCCTTAAAGACTCCATCCCCTTCTCCTTTATTGATCTGAGTGAAGGTTTCAGATATCTTGGATTTCAACTGAAGTTGGGAGCCTCCTCTTCTGTTGATTGGTGTTGGCTCGTGGCAATTTTTGAAAGGAGAATTGGCTTTTGGTGTAATAAATGGCTATCTCTGGGTGGGCACTTTACCCTGGTAAAATCGGTGTTGGAAAGCCTCATTGTTTTCTGGATGACTCTGGAGCAGATCCCCAATAATATCATAATTACTCTTCAAAGACTCTCTTTTAATTTCTTGTGGAATGGCCAAGCTGGTAAGCATCGCTTTCATCTTTGCAACTAGGATTCACTATCAAAACCTCGAAGGGCAGGGGGATGGGGACTCAAGAACCTCTCCACCTTCAACACGGCCCTTTTGGCTAGTTCTTTTTGGAGAACGGTCTCACATGACAACATTTGGCACCGAATTATAATGGACAAATACCTGGTGTAACACCCTGTTTCCCCCAATTTGTAAAAATAACTCGACTGGCCAAGAACTGTGGAAAACTCAGAAATGTGAATATGTGATGTGAATGGACCTTGTCGAAAAGGTCGATGAATGTGAGTAATATTATGAATTTATATTGCAGGACTGCTGAGAGGGGATATGTTGAAAAAGAGACCACGATGGCTGCAGAAAGGCGGTGGAAGGAACCTGGAAAGGTGGCGTTAACTTCAATCAAAAATCAATACCGTATTTGGACTTCGCTGACCCAGAGAACCAAAAGCGGCTCGCTCGCCCCGAATTTAATGTCTCGCAGGCTAGTAGCTAGATGGCTCTTTAGGAATTAATGAGGGATGGGGAGGTGAACCTCCCATCCACAGAGCCGTCAAGCCTGACTAGTGCGAGGGAAATCGTGCCACATGCAACCTCGCAAGAGGATAAGGTGTGGGGGAGAAGCGATTGGGGGCAGACGCGAGGGGAGGAAGAGAAATCTGGCAATATGTAGAGTGGGTGATAGCAGAGAGGAAGGAGAGTAACCTTCACTTCTGGTCACTGGTCAACAGAGACGCAGTCTCACATCATCGTGGTCTCAGCTCGGGGGTGGCTGGTGGTAAATCCATTGAGAGTCGTTGAGCCTACGGTTGGGTGGAAATGAGCACCCCTCTCAATAGTTTCATAACCTCTTGTGTTACTTTCTGATAAGTGTTTTGCCTTTGACATCTTGAAATATATGTATGATGACATTTATGATCATAAGTTGTGAAATCGTGAATGACTTCATTATAAGAATGTATGTTTGGTGTCTTGATTAGTAATGGTAGTTGTATGTTTATATGGAAAGACTACGTGTGACTTATGCTCTCTTAAATTGTTATTTATATGCAAACTGATCTAATTCAGACTTCACACCTGGTTCTCAGGAGAGAGATACCCTTATCTGCCTTAGATAGTACCCTGGGTAAACCTCCCCATAGATATACCCTCCTTGAAAACATCCTCAAGAACATGGAAGGAGGACGTGAGGGCGCAAGGCCCTAAGAAATCTCTGATAGGTATCAAATCGACGGACGAGATCCCGTCGGGAGATCTGTGGTTACTCACGACCGTCAGATAAGAAGAAGAAGATAGAAAGTTATGTGCCTTAACCTTGATAGGTGGTGATCGACAGACGAGATTCCGTCGGGAAATTTGTGGCCACTCATGACCATTAGATTTGGTAGGAGAAAGTAGGATGCTAAGTGCCTTACCCCTGTGCCTTTATGTGTCTTCATGGGTAGCGAAGAGATCGGGATGTTCCATGGTGGAAACCCCGGAGCAGTCGTAGACCGTCCGATTTCGGGAGGCTACGTGTCGAGAGATTACCCATTTCGGGAAATAGGGAATCGGGAACTCGGGAGTTCTGATGACGAGAGATCAGGGTGTTCCATGGTGGAAACCCCGGAGCAGTCATAGACCGTCCGATTTCGAGAGGCTACGTGTCGAGAGATTACCCATTTCGGGAAATCGGGAATCGGGAAATCGAGAGTTCTGATGATGAGAGATCGGGATGTTCCATGGTGGAAACCCGGAGCAGTCGTAGACCGTCCGATTTCGGGAGGCTACGTGTCGAGACATTACCCATTTAAGTAAATCAGGAATCGAGAACTCGGGAGTTCTAATGACGAGAGATTGGGATGTTCCATGGTGGAAACCCCAAAGCAGTCGTAGACCATCCAATTTCGGGAGGCTACGTGTCGAGAGATTACCCATTTCAGGAAATCGAGAATCGGTGATTCGGGAGTTCTGTTGACAAGAGGTCAGGCTCTTACCTTGATAAATCCCGACTTATAAATATCAAGATGTTAGCATGTGGTTAAGTCCTGATGAACAGATGAGGTTCCTTCGGAGAATCTCAGGGTCTATAATGACCGTCAGATTTGGGGAAGAGACATCAACTTTACGTCGGGGCGCGAATGCGCCTTAGGGCAAGTGGCGAGCAGATCTGAACAGCCAAAGTCCACTCGCCCAGATTTATGGTTGAGGCTTCATTCCAGAGCCCCCTTGTTGTTCTGCCTTTAGCGGTGAGGGGGGGGTCCGGAATTGAACATGCAACTCTTGAACGGTCAGGATTTATTCGCCTTGATCAACGGTGCTCAGGCAAATTTCGGACCCCCCTTGTCATTCTTCCTTTAATGGCGAGGGGGGGTCTGGAATGGTGTGGCATGTGAAGTGGGACCTGTATCCTGTCACGTCACCCACCGTGTCGTGCTTCCCTCTTGCCACCTGTACTTTGTTGACCCGCACGACAGGGTTGTTCCTAATGGCCATTTGCCAACCCTGTAGGGACTCGTCCCTATTGGCCAATTACTAGCCCTTCCGAGGTTCGGTGGTTGCAGAGTCGAACGATTCGACATCACTGTAGCGCCGAGGCACGAAATACAAAGAGGCACCACGATTATTTGACCTGTGATCATGACCCGCGATCACATGGGAAGAGAGAGAGAGAGAAAGAGCTAGCTTGCGCTAGGCCTCCGTAGGTAATGTGGGGGCTCTAATCCTGCAGAAATCAACGAAAATTTGATTATGGTAGTGGGTATGTGACAAAGTGGTATCAGAGCATGGTGACAACACTCAGCCTAATTGGGCTCATGAACGAGTTGCGCATAAGCTCCGTTCGAAGCACTCCTACGAGGAGTAACCCCCAAACTTAACTCTCTTATCCAGGATCAAAACTTGGAAACGAGAACCCGACTGTGTATGCATGTGAAAGAGTTATGAATTTATGCACATGTTCTAAAATGTATCTAACTCTTGACTAATAACCAGCGTTTGTCTTTTCACCCAAGCGGACAATCAGCCGCGGGAATTTACAAACGCAGATGGTGACCCACCAAGAGGTGGGAGAAGGCTCCCACAATAGAGACAAAGAGTTTGATGAAATAAGAGCAATAGGAACCCCTCCAGATCTAGCTGAGACTGTGAGGAGTCTCATGGTTGAATTGCAAAGCTGCAAGGCTGACAATGAAAGGATGATGAAAGAACAAGAAAAGGAAACTGAAATTAATGCATTTTTACTGCAGAGCTTATCCGACCTATAGCGACAAATGCAGCATGAACCTGAGATGCGGAAACATGGTCATATCAGTGGCCATACTGAGAGGAGAACCTCAAGGAAGGTCCACCCCAGAGGTAAAGGACCAGTGCCAGACAATTCCTCTGAGAAGGAAGCTAGCGATTCAGAAGGCTCTTCTAGCAGCAGGACCGGTTCCTATTCTCTAACAAAACAGAAGAAGCAAAAGACTTCCAAGGGTCATAAATTTGAGGAATTTAGAAAGGCCAAACCTCCCTCCTTCGACGGTGAGATAAAGAAGGGAGAGGAAGTTGAGGCCTGGCTACTTGGACTGAAGAAATATTTCAGAGTCCATGATTTTTTAGAGAATTTGAAGGCCCAAGTGGCCACTTTCAATCTAAATGGAAAATCTTCCATTTGGTGGGAAGATCTTAAGAATATGAAAGGGGTCCGCAAGGAGAACCTATCCTAGAAACAGTTTGAGAAATACTTACAGAAGAAGTATTTGTCGAAAAAATATTTCGACGAAAAGGCTAAAGAGTTTTATGAACTCAAACTGGGGAAACTCACTATAGAGGGATATGTCAACAAATTCCTCGACTTATTGAGATATGTACCCTACATCAAGGTAGAGAAGGCGAAGGCACAACGCTTCATCAGTGGGCTACCCAAGGAATACCATAACTGAATTGAATTTGATGAGCCAAAGACCTTAGAGGACACTATTTGAAAGGAAACATATTGTCATGAACAATATGGACATTGGGCAAAGTCTTGTGGAGACTGGAAACAGAAGAATGGTTCGAGATTTCAGAAAAAGGGGATCAAATCCTCAGGATTTAAGAACTACAAGAAGAACCCCAGAATGAACTTTCCAGCCTGGAGTGTACTCCAATAGAACTTTCCCTCATTGGACAGAAATAAAACTTATGGACCTATACTAGTGAAGGTGGATAACCCAAAGAGAGAACCTTTGAAATGTTGGGGCTGCGGAGAAGAGCATCTCCTGAGAGACTGTCCACACTGACAACAAAACAGTCGAAAGTTTATAACATTCAGGAAGCTACCACAATCAATGATGTGGCCAGGAGTGTGCCACAAATTTATGCAGCCTTGGATAATCACCAAGATGACCATCAAGCTTCAGCAGTGGAAATAGAAGGTATGATTTTCAACCATCTATTGTCTGTTTTGATTGACCCTGGTTCAAATTTGAGTTATATAGCCCCTAGAGCAGTTGATAAGTGTAAACTACAGCCACAAAAACAAACCAAGCCATGGTTGGTATAGTTAGCCACTGGCACCAAAAGAAGGGTAGCAAAGGTCATACCAGCCTGCCAATTAATGTTGGGTGAATTCCCCACCCAAGCAACCCTTAACGTATTACCCCTGGCATCATACAATCTGTTGATTAGTATGGACTGGTTGGCCACCCATAAAGCCATACTGGACTGTTACCATAAAACCGTAGAATGTGTGAGCAAAGAAGGAAAAAGGATAACCCTCCAAGGGATCCGAAAACCGATCTCGGTGAGGCAAATATCAGCCCTACAAATGAGAAAGTATTTCCGAAAAGGGTGTCCCCTATATGCAATACAGATGTTGAAAAAAATCGAGGGTGATAAACCAAGCCCTGATGATTACCCTATCCTGAGAGAATACAGAGATGTGTTTCTGGAAGAGGTATCGGGTCTACCTCCGAGAAGAGACATTGACTTCTCGATAGAGATCGTACCAGGAGCGGTGCCGGTGTCTAAGACACCCTACCGGATGAGCACACCTGAGTTGGTTGAACTCAAATTGCAATTGAAATAAATGATGGATAAGGGTTATATTCGACCCAGTGTGTCCCCATGGGGAGCACCAGTCCTGTTTGTGAAAAATAAGGATGGCACCCTTAGACTGTGCATAGATTATAGACAACTCAATAAAGTAACCATAAAGAACAAGTACCCCTTGCCCAGGATCAATGATCTATTCGATCAGTTGAGAGGTGTGTCTATTTTCTCAAAGATTGACTTGTGGTCGAGATACCATCAAGTCTGAATCAAGGGTGAAGACATCCATAAAACCACTTTTCGGACACGGTATGGTCACTATGAGTTTGTGGTAGTGCCATTTGGGTTAACCAATGCCCCTGCCACTTTCATGTGCTTAATGAACAATGTACTCAATAAATTTTTAGATAAATTTGTACTAGTTTTTATTGATGACATATTAATCTACTATAAGAATAGAGAAGAACATGAAGAGCATCTTAGACTTGTGCTGCAAGTGCTAAGAGAGCATCAGCTCTATGCTAAATTCAGCAAATGTGATTTCTTTCAGAAGCAAATACATTACTTGGGACATGTTCTATCAGAGGAAGGGGTAGCAGTAGATCCTGACAAGATCAGGTCTATCATGGAATGGCCTACCCCAAAGGATGTCTCAGACATCATATCCTTTATGGGATTAGCAGGATACTATAGGAGATTTATAAAAGGATTCTCCAAGATTGGTTG
>ML804048.1:263863-275314 GCA_009831015.1 Picea engelmannii
ATGATGTACATTTAACTCTTCCATGAGCTTGTGGAATTCAAACAAATGTTGACCAGGATTGTCGTCCTCATCTTCTCCGAATTTAGGAAGGATATCCCCCCAAACTTTAATGTCTGGAACAGTGTTTGGAAAGCCATAAACATTTGCAAAGTCCAAAGGAGCAAACCTTGCAGCAATCCGAGCAGTGAATGAGCTCGTCATTTGAGACCAGTGGAGTCACCAACCAAATCATGTAGAGTCTACGAACCAAGGAGTCGCCATGGTGAATGATCACAGCCAACTGAATGCCTATCCCTTGTTCACTATCAAGAGACAGATCTGAACTTTGTCGTACCCCAGGGAAGATAACCTCGTCCTCCGTCCCCGACAACGGCGCCAAAAATGTTGTCACTCAGAACTGAAATGGGCTGCAACAAATCAATCCCGAGGCAACCTCGAACCACTTTGGATTAGAAGCTGCCCTCTTCCAACCCGAGAGGGATCTCTCAAAAAATGTCACGAAATAAATTGAAGTAGCTTGAAAAAAGGTGGGCAGATTTATGGGTAAAAGATGGTCTTAGATTTCTGGAGTTTGGGTGTTAAACCAAGGGAAAAGGTCCATTGGGCATGGAGTCAAGTGAAAACCACAGAAAGGAGATCATAACAGGGATCACATTACTTGTAGAAAATGAGGCGAAGTAAGTCTTTCTTTCAACTATAAATAATCATGACTTAATAGCAGAAAAAGAAAAGGAAAGGGACATCACAATGAAAGCATCAATCAAGGAGGAATTTTCACTATGACTTTGGAAGAAAAAACTAAAGGCTGATGGCTAGATATAGAGCACTTATCTGGAGTGAATTCTGAACAGTCATCATGAAAACAAAACTTT
The DNA here is from genome assembly GCA_009831015.1 of Picea engelmannii. Lineage (NCBI taxonomy): Eukaryota > Viridiplantae > Streptophyta > Pinopsida > Pinales > Pinaceae > Picea > Picea engelmannii. The sequence goes on from ML804048.1 coordinate 264,736, forward strand.
TATCAACTGCGTGTAAGGAACATTTAAAATGAATTCCAAACATATTTAACTCAGTCGACAAAAGAACAGATAGATAATAAGACAAAAAGAGGACATAGCGAAAGAAATGACCGTAATGAATCTCATAATTTCAAGAAAACACGTCACCATGTATAATTCCATTTCTGGTTCTCAAAATAACTCTGCGTTCCACACAGGAGCTCTCTGCCCCTCAAAGCTTCCTCCCGGCTTTCCCCCCATTTTTTACAATCAATGCATCTCTATATAAATTCCCTCTTTCAAGGAGGTTGAAACCGCCTCATATCATAACTAGCAATTTACTAATCTCAACTGTCTTTTAACTAACAGTAATCTGAACTAAATTAAAAGTACAACATAAATCCTAATTTCTGAACTGTTTATTTGATCCACTCCATGCGCACAAATCTCTGCATTTGTCGGGTAATTCATAATCAATATTAAGAATATACAGACCATGAACAGTTGTCCATCTTTCCCCGAACTCAGCAACTGTCTTCCATCATCAGCAAAAGAAAGAGCACGAGTTGTTCCATTCAATCAACTGTTTAGTCTTCCTGCAACTATTTCAGTTGCTTCTCCTGTCTATTTATCCTTTTGCAAATATGTGCCAACGAAACTGTTGCTTTTACCCAATCCAACGTGAATATTGTCAGTGGTATATTGACTAGTTTCACTACCAATGTATTGCCTTTCTCGGCTCCATGTATAATCATTCAATAATGAATGCAGATTTCTGGACCACTACGCAACCATTTATCTTGGTTTTCTTCTCACATGAGCCCCATCCCTCTTAACCATTTCGTCTTAAACAAGATTCTCGAATTCATTATTGTCTACAAATGATACTTCATACATAAGTCGCTTCAAGCAAATCGAAACCTTTAAACTTCTCAATTTGAACCCAAAACCTCGTCGATTCTTCGCCCGATGCCATTCTCATTCACACCATTCTGAAAAACCGAATTCTCTTCCACAACACCATTTGCAGAAACTGAACTGTCTTATAGAACACCATTCACGTTGCTCGAAACTCCCCCAAACAGCTGCCTTATGAGTATGTCATGTAGCCGCCCAACCAGTTGTTTCTTGAGTGAATCGAACGCCATATCTAACCTCTCGAGCTGTTCAGTCGAATTGACATTATACATGAAGAGCCCATAATAGAGATCAAAACTATCCCGACAGTATTTCGGGCCACTTCCAGCAATTTCTCATAACCCTTGGTAGCAATCGAAGTGGACTCCAAGTCCAGCCTCCCCAGCATCCTCTCAACGGTGTGCGTAATGAATTGGCTCTCCATGGCATAGCGATCGTGTTCTGCACACGACATCTCGACCATTCGGCAGCCCTCGCGCGAAAATATGTCGAGAAAACGCTCGCAGCACTTGGCTCTCAAACCTTCGTTAGAAACCCTAACCTTATCATAAACGAAAGGGAGGCCGCCCTAGCCATCCTTGCCGCTCTCGGGGCCAAACATGGTGTAACTTCAAGTAATTATTCTCACATCTAAGGAAATCTAGCAACTTCTGCTGTGGTCAAGTTACTGTTTTGCTCTCTAATGCATTCCTCAACTGCACTTTCACCCTACCTAAACTGTAGAAGAACTTCCCACGTCATGCAACAATGGCCATTGATCCGTTAGGCAAAAATAAAACCCTGCGAATGGAGAAAACATACTCTGGATGGTGGGGTTCTTTTTCCTATCGGTGACATGATGAAACCGTGAATCGGCTTTCGGAGTTTCGGAGAAAAAGGTGCAATATGAAAAATGGTAATCAAAACCCCGAAATCCCGTGATTGGTCCACGTTTTATGCACGCGGCATGCGTTGGTGTTTGGCAGTTGTCATTTCTTCAGTTCTTTATTTCTTCAATCGCTGAGATTCTGACCGTTTTTGCTGTTCCCAAACTGATAACATCCACGCTTTGTAACACTTCCATGCATGCTTCCTGGGCATCATTATAATACTTACACAATGAATGTATTCGTACCCTCTAATCAACAAACAAAACCCTCTGTATGTCTTCACGCGGCATATTAAAGTCTTGTCACTGGGCGTTTCAATACGGCAGAAGATCTTACATTATATTTCCATCCTTTGAGAAGGCTAAGAGTTACTTGTAGATATAAGCTCCAACTATAGTAAGTGTTGTATGCTCGCGACTTGTCTTGTGATTGAGTACTCGTTAGACTCCTCCGAAGGGTTCACGTTGTTGTCAATCGAAACTGTTAGCTGATCTCCAGTAAACAATGCTTTCAGTGGTTTATAAAATAGTGAAACAGAAACCTTTGTATGTCCTCACGCATGTACAGAATACGGTCACATTGGAGACGTTGATCTTTCTTCCAAAAAGTTGTAAACCGATGCTATGAAATAGTAGGGTCCAAATTCATCCGAAAGTTTGTCCATCTGCCAGCTTAAAGCCAAGCCAAGATTTATGATTTTCGATCGCTTAAAAGACTTGCTCCCAGGCGGGAAAAAGTCGGACTGTTATATTCAGATACCTGTTGGCATCAAACCCTATGCAGCAGAGATATACAGACCCCTCGTGAACTTATAAGCTTGATGCGATCCTCAGATACATTGGGATGAAGACACTAAGGAGGGAAAAATTCAAACTCTGTTACAACAAAACTAATGGATGACTACACATGCATGAAATTTCATTCTGTTGTTCACTGAAAGGAAAACATCAATCCCATCTTCATTAGATGTAGAAGGTCTCGTGGGTGGATGAAACTTTGAAATGATTGTGCAAATATCGGCAAGGCAGCCCCATTGAGGTGAGAATTTCCCTGATTTATCCATTTTTGGAGTAAAGATTGGGGAACTTTTGACTTCTATTTTCTGTTCATGTGCATTTCCATCATCATAACTGCTCTCGACCTTCACAGTTGCTGGCTTTCATAATGTATTTACCATCGTTTCATGCACAACAGGCTTGTCAAAATACTTTCGAGCCTTTGCAGCAGTAGACGGCTGCAAATCTTCATTACTTGTGACAAATGTTTAACATACAGACATAAAACCCCTATCTCGGTACTTGCCTCTTGTTGATTAGGTTGAACGAATGGAACACCTGCAAATTCTAAAAACTTGACACTCTTTGTATTATCTGAATGGGAGTAACAGTATCCATTTCCCGTCTCCAGGAGCCGCATGATGCAGTTACAATTAGCAACCAAAAAGATGATGTGATGATCTCTAGCTATAACAATAGTACTGGCAGCCATGGAGATGACAATGGAGAGGATGGTCCATATCCAGCCATTAAAAGTAAAAGGGGAGCCTCTTTTCCTAATACATGTGCAGCTGCTATGGCATTCATTGATAATTAATGCTTGACTCGTAGTTGGCTCTGGTTATTTAAGAAAACTGAAATCAATCTGCCTGCTCAAAGAAAGAGCTTATTCTTCTTATCTACTCCTACTCTAACCACTAGAGGCAGATTGATCAAGTAAAACTAAATTTCCAAAGCAGCCAAGAAAGTAATTGACTTGCTAGTATCATGTTTGATCTTTTCCTAAAAGAATAAAGAAACCATAGATTGTGGTAATGCAATTTCAAAAGATGACAAGACCGACCTTCATCCGACGAAAATATTTTTGGATTTATGTTGCTCATAGACTCCAAATAGTCAGCAAAAGTGTCATCAAATTCACAAAGAAATACCTCTTTGGACTGCTGATCCAATTGTAAATTGAAAACATGTTGAAGGCTGCTTTTACTAATCTCACCGTTGAATGCAGGCTGCTTGAGATCTGGACCCTTCTGCTTATCATCTTCCTCTTCATGTCTACTGCAAACCGCCTTTGTCTGCAAATTTGGAAAATGTGGGTTGTCCTCTACATATACTGTAGATGCAATACTTTCACTTACTGATTGGGAAATCTGCTCATCACCCTTCAAGTCTTCATGTCTGCTATAATTTTCTTGTGTCTGCAAATCTAAAAGCTGAGGGCTGCTCATAGTATTTGCCACAGATCTGAAACATGTTGATCTATTACTTTCTCCTGTTGATATCTGCATTGGTTCTTCGACATCAATACATCTGAAAGAGACATGTTGATTTTGATCAATATTCAAAACAACAGACACATTTGATATGATGTTGGATAGGTTAATATTATCCTTCAACACCTCTTGTCCTCCATGGTAAATGTCTTCTTCAACAAATAAAGCTTTATGAAACGAAGAAAACTCTTCACAACATCCTTCAAAAATATATTCAAATGGAAAATAATCTTTACAAAAGGAATTGAAGGCTGAATGGAAATCTGTCAAAGAACTAACACTTGCATTAGGAAGAGACCGGCACCATTCACGAGCAATTCCCTCTAATGAGAAAAAGAAGAGCCGGATCTGAACATCCTCATGTACAATTTCAAGTCGATGAATAAAATCATGAAAATCCAACAAGTGTTCAGCTGGCACTTCCCATTCTTCTCCTCGAAATCTGGGAAGGTTGCGTTCCCATTCATCTCTGCTAGGCACTGGATTAGGGAAACCAACAATACTTGAAAATCACAGAACGCATACCTCTTGGCTAAGATCTTGTTCATGTCATACCAGTGGAGTCACCAATAGATTTCTGAACAATGGAGTTGCCACTGAATTCGTCCTTCATGGAGTCGCCAGATAGATGATTACAACCAATGTAGTGTCCAACTTTTGTCTATCATCAAAGATCAGATCTATGTCGTCTCCCAGGGAAGCTGAGCTTCGATCTCCTCTCCCCGGCAACGGCGCCAATTTGTTATAACTCCAAGAAACTCCTTAGGGTTGTAGGCTAAGAATGCTTGGTAACTTAAGAATGTGGTAGATTTTGTATGCTTGGAACAATAGGATAACTCAATAGCTAACGAAAATGACCACTTCATACATTCGAATAAGACAATGCTTTTAGAACTCAATGATCAGACAACAAAATATGAATAGGATGTGAAGAATACTAGTCTAGATAATCAAATACACAATGTGCAGGGTCATACAAGATAGAAAGAAAACCTTTAGTTCAAGTTCATGAGCTTAATAAGAAGATGATAGTTCTTAGAAGCTGAACTAAACTGAAATAAAGTACAGAATGATGAAAGTATGAGAAAATCTGTCATTGAAAACAAAAGAGGACTGCCATTCTATTATGAATAAAGAGTCTAGTACAATAGATAAAAATGTCCCCTAGATTGCCCCCCTCATTCATCTTCCTTCTGTAGCTTTATATCTTTACAATTTAGTTATCAGATCCTAAAACAATGGATCTGATTTTCTAAAAACAGAAAGTAAACTAGATTTACAAAAAACTAGGAAGAGATCCTCAAGATGAGGTCAATCTCTATCTTTTGGTCTTCAATCATTGGTTGAAATTTGATGAAGTGTAGCCTAGCCTTCCAAGGCTCTTTGATCTGTTCCTCTGAAAGTGGAATTCGAATTTGATGACGTGTGCCAAAAATCCTGAAATTCTACCTTTTAAAATGAGGCCAAATGTGTTTGAACAACCTCTCTCTGACCTTATCTCACAAAAGTAGCATTTAAATCTGACTTGATAATTCACCACCTATCTATTCCAAGAGGTTTCATCTCTTTCTGGCTCGAAAATTTCTGATCTGGGCGAAATTTCGAGTATTTTGGTCATTACAAGCTTTCACCAGCTAATTTACCCGAAAATCCGCTCCTTAGCTAGTGAAAGGCAGAGCTTTCACCAGCTAACTAGTTATAATTCTGCCTTTTGCGCTGGTGAAAGCGCAGATTTTTTCAAAATCAAATTTCTCAGTCATGGAGGGTTCGTTTTGCATGCTTAAATAGTCAATCGACATCTACAAATCCTAAGCTTTCCAATGGTTCTTTCAAATCTGCATTTGGAGCTCGGGAAGCTATTCAAATTTTCTTTACAAGATTAGGCATCACTCTTTCAAAAATGCCAGTGCATTTTTGATCGCTAACAACAACAATATCTCCTTAATCCCCCTCGAACGCACTCTAAGCTTGCAGTGGCACCATGAATTTTATTGACGCTCTCTTCCTCTCTGCTAGAGCTCGAACTTCATTCATAAGACCGGGAGCTAAGACCACAGGCTCGCAAACTCGAGCACTTATCCTTTAGCTCCTTGGAATCAATAGTTATCCCACGCGATCGAAGGCTGGAACCGTAGGCTAAGTCCTGTAGATGGTCGATAGGTGGTTTAAAAAACCACCATTAAGAGCATTCATAATCACAAGATTACCCTCCACGTGTCCTCGGTGGTAATCTGAAAACCACTACGCAGATGGTGGCCTTTGCATCAACCCTCGAGCATATTCATTGTACGCATTCAATCTCAGTCGTCGATCTTGTCTCTTGATCGACGGTTGGATCTATTCCTCCTTCATAATGGATCATCGTTGATCCTATCGTGATCAAAGGTCACAATTCCCTCGCCACGTGTCATCTCTTGTGTGGACACCTTTACGTCAGCACGATGTATCTTGTCATCGAGACTTTTCACACTTCTCATCAACCAAAAACCCCCAATGGCCGCAGTCCGTTGTAATGAGAGTCGTTGATCAAGATCTATCAGGTTGAACCTCCACCGTTGATTTATGTTGAACTACCAGAGTTCACCTTGAGGTTGCCTACGTGGACCTGCCACGTGTCACCTAAATTCATGATTTTTTGCATGCGCTAGTTGCCAATTGGACACTGACATGTGTCACTTCCTGAATGGTCCACGTGTTATTCTCTGAGTGGTTGCATACATTAGGATAACATATATTGGTATCAGGACCTTGAAACTTTTAGGCCTTCCAATTCCTTGGAACCTTTGTTGTTCGCAGTTTGTTGTAATGAGGACCGTCAATCTGGATTTGGATCGAACGATCACGATTCTTTGGCTACGTGCAGTGAGGATTTTACTATGATATCGATCCAACGATCAGGATTTAACTTGACCTTGATCCAACAATAAAGATTTCTTCTTCGCCATTCCACTTATGCCATGTGTGTTGGACCTCCATGTACTAAACTCCTCGTACTTTGTCGATACACTTTCAACGACAACGGTCGATCTTCTCTATGGACGGACGGTTGGATCTCCCCTTTACATGATATCGCTTGACAATAGATTGTCGTCAATCCTTTCAGTTATCGATAGTCGATCTCTTTCCTTCTCCGCAAGAACATTCAATCGACGATCATGATTTAATTGGAATGTGATCCGACGGTCGATAATGATCAACCTTCCTATGGTCCTTGTTCTCCATGTCGTTCATACTTGCAACAAACCTTCTCCTTGCAACTATTATTCTCCCACACAGGTTTACACACATGCATTCATAATTTACACAGAGATACACAAATACTATGCAATCTCCATTATATCGAGCTCGAATACAATACAAAGGCCTCACTGGGCCTGGCCTGATATTTACATATTGTCGGCCTCTCTTGCCTCACAATGCCCGCAGACTTACATTTAAACAAGAAAATACTGTTAAATATAATGTAACCTCAACAGGCTGACTGTACACTGCCAGCTGTCCTGGCCAGCTATACTTTCTATTCTTGTTTTGCTTGAGCCTATTTAGCTCAGCTATTTCCCATTGCATAGTACTTCTTCAGACTTACTACTTCTGAACTTCTTCATGTACTCGTTTTGTACTTTTCTTCATATATTCTAATATAATGTTTTCTGTTCTATTCTCTCTCTGCATTTCTTGCTTCACAACTTATCATGGTATCAGAGCTACAGTAGTAAGCCTCTTCACACAGGATGGAGAGCAACATGATCCTCAAACAGCGCAGAGCTTTCACGGATCTTGAGAGCTTTCGACACAGACTTTTCACAAGGCTTGGAGAGCTGTCCATTATACTCTCGAAAGATCCTCGCAGGAAACTTCCACGAGGAAGCTGCCCACTCATACTCTCAAAAGATCATCGTAAAAAGCTCACACAACGTAGCAGAGCATACTACGCTCGAAAGTTTCGAGGAATAGAAACACGAGAAGGAAGTAGAGATTGAGAAGGAAGAAACAATAAAGATTCTTGTACAATTATCAAGAATCATCAAAGATTCACGAAGAAGAGCTGTAAGAGGCGGGAACTCTTGAAGAATTCAAAGCATTTGTTCAAATTCGTGAAAGATAGCTGCAGAAAGAAGAAGTGTTTAAAGCATTTCGATCATCGCTCAAATTTGTCAAAGATTGTAGCAGAGAACAAAGAACTCGTGAAATTCTTTCAAATCTTTGAAAGATTCACAATTTTTTTCTTCCGCAGGAGAAAATTCCGTCAAATCCAGCAAAGATCGCGTCTAACATGCAAAGAATAGCCATCGCAGCTGTAAGATTCGTCCTGTGAATGGATCCAGAGCGGGAAATCCAGTTCAGAAGGGATGAAGAGAGCGCGGAAAAGACGAAAGAATTTCAGCCGTCAGATCTTACGCAAAGGACCGACAGCCGTTGGATCCATGAGAAAGTGCACGAGGTTTAGTCCTATGGAGTGCACAGGAAAAATTTCGACTTGTGAAGTCGTGAAATCCCGAAATCATCTGGACTGTCCATCAAGAGACACGTGGCGAGATCTCGGCATTTCGCTGACTCGCAAGGTGTAAAGGTTAGAAGACTGCTGTGAGAATTCGCGAATCACGAAATCACGAGTCATTCTGGACCGTTGGATCGAGAAAGATCGTGAGCCGTCAATCTTATCCCATCGCAAAATCAGGAATCAGGAGTTGGACAAGCGAAGGAGACTGCTCTCCAAAACTCCAATATGCGAAATCACGACATCATGTATCGCGAAATCCCGAGAGGATTGTGAGCCGTCCATCTCAGAGGACAAGTGGCAACAAATCCAAGTGCCATCATTTCAGCATTTCGGAGTTCTGGATATCGGAGGTCTTGTTGACGAAAGGTCATGACACTCCACGGCGAAAGTCCCGAAATCCCAAAAAGATCACAGCCGTCCATTCATTCGGACATGTGGCGGAGATCGAGGAAGCCATCGGCATTTCGATTACCGGGATTTCAAGTTGTCAGAGGATTTGGAGTCACAAGTCGCGAAATCGTGAAACGACCAGGATCGACCATCTTGAGGGGTCACGTGGCAACAATCAAGGCTTTCGGGGAAAGTCCAGAAACGAAAGCGCCATCGGCATTTCGCAAATTGACTTTTCGGGAGTCGAGAGACCAAGTGGTTGTGCGTTTGAGTCGCAAAACCCCGAAAGCGACTGTGGTCATCTCAGGAGAGGTCATGAGGACCAGAGGTATAGCCCAAGGGGATAACTGAAGTTAACGCCATTTCGGCAAATCGACATTTCAGAGTTCGCGGTTTCGAAAATTCTGGGACAAGAGTTCTAAACTCGCAAAATAACGAATCGTGAAATCTCGATAGGATCTGGACCGTCAGATCACAGGAAGATCTGGACCATTGAATTGTCCAAAGGCAAATCTCGGCATTTTGGCAAAACAAAGAACCGGAAAAGCCCGTAGCGCTTTAACATCAAGGTGCGTGGTCACATTCCACGATGACTAAGGACAAATTCAAGGCCGATAAGCTCTCTTCGGCCATCGACAAATCGACGTTTCGGCGATCGAAGGTTGGCGAGACAAGAGATCGGAGGACTTGTATAACGAAGTCCCGACGTCATAATCGCGAAGCCAAAAACTCGCGAAATCTTGAACACAGAGTTCCGAAGTCACTGCAAATTACACGCAGGAGACAAGTAAGTAAGATTTTTTTTTTGTTTTGCTGAATTCCTTAAAAGATGGCGACGTCTAGCAATTTAGGACCAACACAGGGTCTGATTCTTCTTGGAAAGAACTATGAGTTTTGGTCTCTTCGGATGAAATCTTTCTTGCAAGCACAAGAGTGCTGGGATCCGGTGGATCATGGATATGTGGAACCAGATCCAGCAGACCTGTCTGCCATGACTAATCAGCAGAAAATTGCTCAGGCAACACAGAGAAATAGAGAAAATAAAGATAAGTTTTAGATTCAAAATTCTGTGGATGACTCGATTTTTTCAAAAATCACAGGCGTTGGTACTTCAAAACAGGCCTGGGACATCCTTAAATCTTCCTACCAAGGAAATGACAGGGTCAAAACAGTTAAACTGCAGACCTTGAGGACGCAATTCTAGACTCTAAGGATGACAGAGTCCGAAAATGTGGATCAGTTCATGACCAGAGTCATGGGCATCGTGAACCAGATCAGACTGACTGGTGAAACCATCACTGATCAACGCATTGTTGAGAAAGTCCTCCAAAGTTTACCCAAGAAATTTGAAATGGTTGTAACAACAATCCTTGAATCCAAGGATCTGTCAAGTTTTTCAACAGATGAATTAATTGGTTCTCTGGTGACACATGAGACTAGACTGCATCTCACAGATGAGTCAATCTCCAATGCTTTCAAAACTCAATTCTCCTTCAGCAGAGGGAGAGGCAGAGGTCACCAAGGAAGAGGGAGCAATCACAGTAACCCTCACTCCAGTGGAGGCAATAGACAACAGTATCCGAATCAAAATTTCCAAGGTCAAAGACAACAACAACAAAATCAACATCAGAATTTCCAGCCTCAAAGAGGCAG
>ML804048.1:277885-303253 GCA_009831015.1 Picea engelmannii
AGACATGAGGGAGAATGGAACTTGGGAGATAGCTTTAACAGTCCTCACTCATGAACCAATGGTCCATCGGGTGCTGTTGACAAGTTTGCTGTTGACAGCAATGGAATAGGGTGGTTGGATGGGTGGTTGAACTAAGATGGAGATTGGGGGCAGCTGCAGACTGCATTATTAGCTGAGCTGTGTTAATGGGTGTGCAGAAATAGGCATCAAAGGTTTTTATTTTCATGGAGGTCATGTGGTAACGTCAATAGAAGCAATTGCAATCAGAGGAGTAGGTATTGAAAAGATCCCCCTACGTCAACATCATGGCCCGTACCATACCCTCGTTGATTGGAAAAGGGCTCCACTGCACACACTTACAGGAGATGTTCCCCACACACCACCACCTGTCACCTCAACAGAATCTTTCTCACTCTATTTTCGTTTTGGGCTTTTAACCTGCTGTTTGGTTCATGCTTCAACTGTTTATTGAAGTTAATGAATCAAAGGAACAAGTAATATGGATTATATGCAGAAGGCTTGGTTTTACAAGGAGTATGGAACCAGAGAGGTACTGCAGTATGGTGACTTCCCTGTGCCTCAACTGGGGGATAATCAAGTCCTTGTTAGAGTCCGTGCTGCTGCACTCAATCCTGTAGACTTCAAATTACGCAATGGAGAAATTAAAGACACTGGTTTGGAATTCCCTGTGAGAGCCTAACTCTTCTCATGAATTCTATAACAACCCATCTTTCTATTTTATATAGAGATCAAATTCAATGAATTAGGTGCACAAAGCTATTTTGTGTCATTGAAGGGCTCTCTTGCCCTACAAAATGAAGAATTCATATGACCCTCCATTGCATTGCTTTTCATTTTCATTGCAGCACATCTGTCAAATTTGCAGAGACCTGTTGGACGGATTTCATCTATGATTTTTTATCAGATTCTCTGCGAATTAATTTTCTCAATACTTTTCAGGTCCATTTCATAGTTTGTAATGACTTTGCAAAACAAGCATAATCTTAACTTTATAATTTTAGAGTCAGCATATTTTACCTATGGTTTTGATTATAATTTATGTTTTCTGGCTTGTATGCTCTCGTTATATTGTTTTTCAGGTCCATTGCATAATCTCTCATGAATTTGCAGAAACCCATATTCTATATCGCACTATGCTTATTCTATATGCTTATATTCTAATTTCTTGAGAATCAATATTTTTCAAGTCCATTGCCTCATTTCTTATAAATTTACAAAAACCCCGATGAATAATCTATATCTAAAAATGCACTGCCAACTCTGATCTAAAAATTGATACTTCTCACTAATCGAACGGATAACTCTCCTCATGAAATGTTGCTCAACACCAGTGTTTTCCGTAAGGAAATACCTGTCAGTATGGTCATATCTCACATGGTCCTGCCTGGCCGTTTGATCATTTCATTAAGAGAAAAAAATGTGTACTGTGCTTAGCAGCAATTCATTGTTGGACATTCTTGAAGCACATTTTTATTGTTAAGTAGTCAATATAAAATGTCTACCCACAAAAATAAGGTGGAAAAACACAATCTGCATTGGACATTGCATCTATTATGGACAAGAATCCATGGTTGTTTTGGGATCATATAACCCTCTCTTCCAATGATTTTCAGGTCCGCTGCATTACTTTGAATGAATATTAAAAATACCCATATTCTCTAATGTCTAGAACATACGAATTTGATCAAGGCCATGATTTCTGAACTGCATGTCTTTCTTTGAATTGTTTTTCAGGTAGTGCCAGGTTGTGATGTGGCAGGAGTAATAGTTGATGAAGGAGATAATGTCTCAAAGTTTAGCAAGGGCGATGAAGTGTATGGAAATATCCAGAACTTCAACACTGGCAGGCCAAAACAATGCGGAACTTTAACTCAATACACAGCAGTGGAAGAGAGTCTGATTGCTTCAAAGCCCGAAAACATGTCCTTTGAAGAAGCAGCCAGCTTTCCTCTAGCTCTTCAAACTGCCCAGGAAGGTTTTGACAGAGTAAATTTTCAAAGGGGTCAGTCTGTGTTCATTGTAGGTGGAGCAGGAGGTGTTGGTAGCCTGGCTATTCAGGTAAAAGTGAATACTATTCTTTTGCCTTTAAAAACCTCTCGTAATCTTGTTCCTCTGCAGAATGATCGGGTCAGAAGTTTTAATAATACGTGCGTTGTTCAGCTTGCCAAGTATGTTTATGGAGCTTCAAAAATAGCAACTACTACAAGCACTGGGAAGGTGGATTTTGTGAGACAATTAGGAGCTGATACGGTGATTGATTATACCAAGCAAAGCTATGATCAAATACCACAAAAGTTTGACTTTGTTTTTGACACCGTTGGTAGGTTTCACTTGGTTTTTTCTGCATTTTCCATAAACTTTCTGTCTTTTGCAATCCCACTGACTGTTTTTGACTAATACTGTTTTTTGGTCTGCGGTTGTCATTTAAGTTTGAGACTTGCTTTTCCAGCTCAAATTCAAAATCAGTATCTTTGGAAATTAATACACAAAATGGTGATGGTGTAGAGAAGTATAACTCAAATTCGTGCTGTTTTGCAAACTGTGATAATCAAGTTGTGCAGATCATTTTGTTAAGTCTTCCATACATGTCCACAACCACTCCTGTCAAGTTGCCACACAACATGATATTTATGATCAGATTCTGTTGTTTTTAAGACTTAAGGTTGCCAGATATATTCATTATCAGCAATGCAAGAATAACATTCCCAGTAATACTATTCATGTAGAATGAACAAAGTTGGATTCTGGTATGGTGGCAAAGCTTACTGGCTGGGATTCTCATATTCAATCTGGTCTGCATTTTTATGTCTAGTGCATACTAGACAAGCCATGGTGAGAATGAAGATGCCTTATGTATCAGCCCTGAGCCTATCAACTCAAATAAAATTAGGGATCTCTATTCTAAGTGTAAAAGTTCCTGTAAATATGTGTTCTTCATAATATACCATTTGGAATTTTACTTTGGAAAAAGTAAGTTGTATCTTCTTTTTCAATTGACAATTTTTTCTGTATAAAAGTCAAATAGCAACTTCTGGCTAAAAATAATTAATGATGATTTCAGAACTTGCCATTTGAACATCTGCAGTGATCTGTCTTTGTTCTGCACAATATATTGATTAGATGTATGGATTGGATTTTGCAGGAGACTCGCATAGATCTTATGTGGTTGCGAAAGAGAAAGCAAAAATTATAGATATTGCCAACCCCTCACCTCATCCAAGGGCAGAATTTTTCATTGTGACTGCGAGTGGGAGCAACTTGGAGAGGCTTACAGGATACATAGAGTGCGAGAAGTTGAAGCCAGTGATTGATCCCATTAGTCCATATTCATTTTCAAATGTTATGGAGGCCTTCAAGCATCTTGAAAGTGGAAAAGCCAGAGGGAAAATTGTCATTTCACCCATTGATTGACCCCATTGATTGATCTCATAGCCCGAGTACTGCTTTTTTCTTCCCTGCACTGTACTTAGGAGCTTTATTTAGATCCATGCGTAGCTGATTAGGCCATCATTGTTTTTTTCTTTCCTGCACTGTTCTTAGGAGCTTTATTTAGATCCATGCTTAGCTGATTAGGCCATCATTGTCAATAGTTGGATCGGATCATAGATCAGATGTATAAAGATTTCTGAATGGTGTAATGAGAAAACCATAAGGGTGTATCGAACCCCAAAAAACCACGTAGTCTCTGACGAAAAACAACGTTTTACTACAATTCTCATGTGACTATTAGAGAATATTATTGAGTCCTTACATCTTGAAAGTCGCTGAAGTATGTTTTTTTGGGGTAGAATTGATATGGTTTTGAATTATTCAAATAGTCCATTTTGACTTTATTTTATTTGGTTGTTTCATTGTTTACCATTATATTTATACAGCTTGAGTGAGCCTAATGGTTAAGAACATGTGTTTCCTCTTAAGAGGTCACAGGGGGGTAGGGTATGTATACTTTCGTAGACTTTACCAGTCAAATCGCTGGGCGGAGGGGGGTCCCTTGTCCCACAAACAAGGGGGTCTCATACACCAAATTTGGTGTGCTGGCTTGGCCGTGACCTTAAAAAATAGATTATTATTATTTTATTATTAATTGAATTAAAAATGTAATTTATAGGTACATATTAACTTGAGATCTGTCACCATGGGTGTAGACTGATTGGCAAGTGTTGTGTAAATGGAAGGAAATGTAAAAAGGAGGTCTCATTTTCGACCCATGCCCCATGCTTGTGGGAAGACGAGAATCAACCCCAGTACTAGAATCGTGAGTTGCCCATTCCGCGAGTCACAAAAAAATAAATAACTAACTTGAGATCTAATCTAATAATTTAAGGTCAAATTTGTTGGAATGAGTAATTTCTATTTGTCACATAACCTGATGTCTAATTTAATATTTGATATTTGATTATATAAGAGGATTGTGGTTTGTTATTGGTTTGGTCTCTACATGAAAAATTTGTTTTTAAGTTTTAGGAAGTTGATAGATCTACTTGGATATGAGAGATTCTCTCCAACTTGAGAGGTTGTTAGTGTGTTAAGATAGTGTGTCTATCTTAAGACATAGTTTGATGTCTTTCTAAGTGTACAATTATTTGTTAATACAACACTCAACAAGTAAACACGAATTTTGGTTTGTAAAAACAATGTCTACTCTCCCATTTCTCTACATGATATCGAGTTGGTACGAGCCAACTCTCTTTCGAGAGAGGTCTATGATCATAGTTGTTATGTGTATATATAATACTCTGTATATATAGTATTAGCATTGGAGAGTGGATTGCTTATGTGGAAGATTGCTATAGTGTGTTTATGGTAGTTTGTTTAGCCATGTAGGTGATTGTTATAGTGTGTCTCTGGTAGTTTGTTTAGCCATTGTTTGTCAATGGTGTGGTGAGAGTGTCATTCATCACTTTGATATGATGCTCTATTGGCATTGATGTTTTCCAACACATCTAGCCTATGTGAGTTGTAAGATCCAATCCGATTCGTATTCTTTCCTGTGGAAAAATTTAGGCAGTTCTTCAAACCTAAAGCTTGCTTCTGCATGACTTTTGATGGCCTTCATTGGGCTGGTGGAAATGGGGTTTCTTATTCTTCGTCGAAGTTGGAGTTTTTAAGGAGATAAGAATTCGTAACTCGATCGACCTTGTTGTGTGTCGTGGTTCCTCTGTCAGAGTCTTTCTCCTAAAAAATCATTAGAATGAAACAACGTTACTGAGTAGAGAAAGCTATAAAAGAAAGCAGTGATATCATAAATAAATCTAGCTAGATGTTGATGAGAAGAGATTCATTGAGTCCTTAGTATCAAGATCGCTCTGAGCCTGTTGTAATATTGTAATTATTTTTAATACACTTCTATGTTTGTTATATGTCTTAGTTTTGAGACAAGGCACATTGTGTAATGTGTTGTAATTATGAGGATTTATATAGAGAAGATATGAATTTCTTGGTGATACTGAGAGGGGGGTGAATTAGTATCAAGTACAATTTAAAAACAAATTCAACTTATACTTCAACCAGATTATATATTCAATTATATCCAATGAGAAATGAACAATAGTAGAAGAGTTACACCAATACACCACAATACACCATGCACAATATATGGAAATAACCAATAGTTATTGTTCAAGGGAAGTAGTGACTTCCAAAGGTAGCTACAACTTTCAAATATAAAGGGAGGGATAAACCTCCAAAAGGAAGATACAATCCTCCAATATCAAGAGAGGGTTGACCTCTCCATCCTTGCCCCTTCCTTCCACCCAAGAATATATGAGAGATAATAAAAATTTACATTAAATTATCACCATCAACAACCATCACATAGAACTTGATAATTCTTCCTAAGACTTCTTCAACTTATGCAATTCTTCACTTCTTAGAATACTCTAATCCTGTAGATAATATAATTCAATGTATTCTCTGAAACTCCTCCAAGTTTCACTCATTGAATCCTCCCAGAAAAGGAGTTATAGATAAAATGGTAGACCTTATTCAATTCTGGTTTATTCAGGAGAGCAAACTTGTACATCATGCCCCGCGCTCAATATTTAACATAAGATTCTGAAATTCGTACAAATGAAACTAAAACCAGTACTCTTTCCAATGCAATTGGTCTCACTTCATTTGGATTCTCTATGAAGACATTATGACTATTTTACCCGGAACATCTGTTTATGACTAGCTTCAGGACTAGTCAAAAACCCTATCTTCTACAGACTGTATCTCCAAAATTATAGTAAATAAAGAGATGAAATTTTTACCACATATACCTAGATATGTCTTCTGAATAGCATACAAATTTTACCATTTGAATCGTTCTATAAAACAAGTTATAGAAAAAATCGTAAGATGACCTGTAAATAACATACCTTAGAACACATCACCAAAAGACTTCATCCTCCCTTGAAATTTGGCTTTCTTTACTTCAAATTTCCTTTGAAATTTGACTTATATCTCCTTGTTCATTAAAAAAATTGTGTGTGTAAAATGAATGTATAATGATATGTATCTATACCCTTTATGTCTCTTCCTTTTAACATTAGGGACGACATGTAGTTTTTGCTTCAATTTACATTGTCATCTTCAAAAATTCATTTCTCCTCAATCGCAAAGATCCACGTGAAGTGCCACATACCACCGAAAGAAGCATGACTTATAATATCCATCCATGGGTGTTTTAACTGCATGTGTAATTTCTTTCATGTCTATCTACTTCAATCAACTTTGGGGTCCAAGAGCCAATGGCCAGGGTTGACATCAATGACAACAACCAATCTTCCAACAATCTCCCCCTTTGTCATTGATGACAATACTCATGCTCCCCCTATCATCATGATCTCAATTTCTCTCCCCCTTTGACATCAATGACAAAAGGTGGGGATGCTCCCCCTGAGTTCGATGGCATAAGGTGACCTTATTCTTTGGGGTTGCTCCCCCTGAACATGTGGCACTCAATAATACTTCATCTTTATTTTTGGTCTTTGGGACGTTTTCTTCCTTGGAATCATTTTCTATGGCTTCTGTCTTCTCTCTCTTATTCATGTCTAGGATGTATATGTTGTTCGGTCTTCTTGTTGCAGTTGCAACCAATCTTCCTGAGTTATTTTCTCTGATTTTACATTTTTGAGAGTCAAACATAAGAGTGTATCCTTGATCACATATTTTGCTGACACTGAGGAGATTATGCTTCAGATCTTCAACTAATAGGGATTTTGATGCGTTTCATTTTTCACTTCCAAGATTTACAGTTCCTTTTCCAAGTATTTTGGTAGATGCATCATATCCAAATGCAACATTTCCACCCTTTTTCCTCAAGATGACAAATTTGCTTTGATCTTCGGTCATATGAGATGAGCACCCACTATCTATGAACCATTCATCTTCTTCTTTGCATTCTTTAGTGACCAATTCTATTTGACAGTTTTCATTGTGTAGAATTTCTTTCCTTTTCCATGTTGTAGTTGGTATAGGGACATTTGGCAGACGATTATCTTCCTTCATCTCTCTGCAATATCGTGCTTTTTGACCAAGATTATTGCACTTGTAGCATACAATATTTTGATCCATTAATGGGTCAAATGGATTATAATTTCTATTGACAAGTCTACAAACATTTCCATATCTACTATTTGCACCATTCATGTAGCTTGTGTAGTTATTCATTTCATTGATTCTACAATTGATTGCCTTGTGTCCAAAATTTCCACAAGTATAACAATGTCTAAGAAATAAATTTTGATACCTGAGAGTAAGTGATCTTCTTTGTGGTGTGGACCATCTGGGTTCACGATATATTCTTTTGTAGTTTCCTTCATAATGATTTCTTTCATGCCTGATAGGAGAGGATCTTCTTGATGTCTCATTCCTTCTAAACTCTAGTCTTCTATCTTGTTGTTCAACTTGCTTTGGATTCTTGGTTTCATCCTTTTCATCTTCTTTCTCTTGTTTTGTTGTCTTCAAACTGTCATTGTATCCTAGTCATGTCTTGTCGTTTGGATATATTTGACTTCTAAGGATCTCATCTAATTTTTCAGTGCTTTTTTCAAACTTCTTCAACTTTTCTATTGTCAATAGTAGCTCTCCTTTTGTGTGATCCAATTCTGCTTTCAATTCCTCATAATCTTCTAATTGTTCCTTCAAGCTACCAATGGTCTTTTCAAGCCTGTAATTCTCTTCTTCACAACTACTCAATTCACCTTTTAGTATTATGCTTGTGTTTCTAAGCTTTTTATTTTCAGTTTCAACATGCTTCAACTTTTCAAGATTCTCATCTTCTTGTTCACTCTCTATGTTGTCTTTGTATCCCCAAAAGGAATCAAGGTTGGTTTCTTCATTTGAATCTTCTTCAAAAATGATTTTTTCTTCTTTAGAACTCTTGTGATCATCATCCTAGGTTTCTTGGGTTATGAAGAGGACTTCTCCTCCATCATTTTCTTCTTCATCACTCTCATCTGAGGAGATGCCATCATCCTTGGAGTAGAAGATATTTTTATTGTTGAGACTTCTCTTTTTATAGTAGCAGTTTTCAACAATATGTCTTATTCTACCACAGTTAAAGCATTTGAGAGGAGACTTACCTTGTATCTCACGGTTCCCTTCTGGAACCTTCTTACGAAATTTTCGATTTCTTCATCAAGGTCGTTATCCTTGTCTTTTGTATTTTTTATGGATTTAAAGGTTGCTTCATTATTTGGTTGGTCACTTTCTGTACCTGTTCTCTTTTCATATGCTATAAGAGACCCATGTAATTCATCCATTGTCATTTTGGTCAAGTCCCTAGTTTCTTCAATGGCGGAGACCTTAACATCATACTTCAAGAGAAGTGATCTCAACACTTTTTTTACAACCAAGGATTCATTGATATCTTCACCTAATCCTATGATAGCATTAGAAACTTCATCAACTCTAAGAAAATGGGTTGCAATATCTTCCTTTTCAACCATCTTGAAAGTTTCAAATTTTTCTCTTTGTTGTTGAAGCTTGACCTACTTAACTTTTGGATCACCTTCATAGATACTCTTGAGGTTCTCCCATACCTCTTTAGCAATGTTGCATCCCATCACTTTATTGGCAATGGTTGGTGCCAATGCTCCTAGAATAACATGTCTGCATTTTGAATTACAACTCATAATATTCTTCTTATTTGGATCGGATGGATCATTCTTTGGGATTACATAGCCATTTACAAACAGGGATGATTTTAGGGGCTAAATTTCACTCATGGGATAATTTTCCATGGTTTTTCCCAAAAGAAGATTCACTATTCTAAAAATGATTCGCCCAAATTCTATAGGATAAAATTATTTTATTGAAAAATCGCCAAAATTTTATACAAACTATATAAAATCCTTAGAAATTTGAATATTTTTACAAAAATATCGCCAAACATTTATAGTTGGAATATGAAGGGTTACTAAGATTCGCCAAGGTTTCTACATTTTAAAATAAATTTCCATCCTTAAACTCATCCCTGTTTACAAATGAGTACCAAATGTCTACTCCCAAAGTTGTTAGGTAAGTTTTCACTCTATCACTCCAGTATGCATAATTTCTTCCATCAAATCGTTGAATCCCATTTGGAATGAGATAATGGTCATCCATCTCTGCTCAAGATTTTCCTTCCAGTGGTTAAATTGTTCTGAAGGCAACTGGCTCTGATACCAATTGATGATACTGAGAGAGGGGTGATCAATATCAAGTACAATTTAAAAACTTTTTCAACTTATACTTCAAGCAGATTATATATTCAATTATATCCAATGAGCAATGAAAAATAGTATAAGAGTTACACCAATACACCACAATACAACATGCACAATATATGGGAAATAACCAATAGTTATTGTTCAAGGGAAGTAATGAATTCCAAAGGTAGCTACAATTTCCAAATATAAAGGGAGGGATAAACCTCCAAAAGGAATATACAATCCTCCAATATCAAGAGAGGGTTTACCTCTCCATCCTTTCCCCTTCTTTCCACCCAATAATATATGAGAGATAATAAAACTTTACATTAAATTATCACCATCAACCAACCATCACATAGAACCTGATAATGCTTCATGAGACTTCTTCAAATTCTGCAATTCTTTACTTCTTAGAATACTCTGATCCTATAGATAATATAACTCAATGTATTCTCTGAAACTCCTCCAAGTTTCACTCCTTGAATCCTCCCAAAAAATGAGTTATAAATAAAATGGTAGACCTTACTCAATTATGGTTTATTCAGAAGAGCGAACTTGTACAACATGCCCTGCACTCAATATTTAACATAAGATTCTAAATTTTTTACACGGGAAACTACAACCCATACTATTTCCATTGAAATTATTCTCACTTCATTTGGATTCTCTATGAAGACTTTATGATTTTTTTACCCATAACACATGTTTATGATTAGCTTCAGGACTAGTCAAAAACCCTATCTTCCACAGAGAGTATCTCCAAAATTATAGTGAATAAAGAGTTGAAATTTTTACCACAGGTACCTAGATATGTCTTCTCAATAGAATGCAAATTTCACCATCTGAATCATTCTATAAAACAAGTTATTGCGAAAATGGTAAGATGACCTGTAAATAACATACCTTAGAACACATCACCAAAAGACTTCATCCTCCCTTGAAATTTAGACTTCTTTACTTCAGATTTCCTCTGAAATTCGACTTATATTTCCTTGTTCATTAAAAAAATTGTGTGTGTAAAATGAATGTATAATGATATGTATTTATACCCTTTATATCACTTCCTTTTAACATTAGGGCCGACATGTAGTTTTTGCTTCAATTTACATTGTCATCTTCAAAAATTCACTTCTCCTTAATCGTAAGGATCCACGTGACGTGCCGCATACCACCGGAAGTGGCATGACTTATACTATCCATCTATGGGTGTTGTAACTACATGTATTATTTCCTTCATGTCTATCTACTTCAATCAACTGTGGGGTCCACGAGCCAATGGCTAGGGTTGAAATCAATGACAACAACCAATCTTCCAACAATTCTATGTCTATCATATGTATCTGTTATGCGTAATTTATACCTCTATTATGATGGCATGATTGTATTAGTAAAGATGTGACAATTCTAATCCAATATTTATTTGTCATGTATGATTTGAATATATGTGTGTAATGTTTTACTTCTTAGTCCTAATAATTTTTCAAAAATGATTTGCATGGATGCTAGTCCCAATGAATCTTCATGTGTTTATCCTTCAACCCTATCACATGAACTTATGGTCTATGTGATCCTCTTTGCATCTCAGGTGATACCTTCCTCGGTCTTGGTCGAGGATTGATATTCCAGTGCTTTGGGGTTTTTGTCAGACAACTCTAGATGAACCTTGGGTCCAAACTCCCTAGCAATAAGAAGGACACGCGCAAGAGTGGATCAAAACACCTAACAAATGGTTATGTTGTTGGGACTTGAAACTCTTGTCTAGAACAATGAAGGAAAGAGATGAGGTGCCATCCATCTTGGGAGGAGATTCAAGACTGATTGACTACGAAAGAGCATGATTTTTCCCTACGAGAAACCCATGGTATAAGGGTGAATGCCAACCAATGGAAGGATAGGTATCTGTACATGGATATGCATGAGTGTTTCTTTGTTGAATTTTCTTGTTTATTGTTTGAATGACTAAAAAGACAAATTGCTATCAATTTTGTCATGTGGTTGTTGGCACCAGTGGTTTGGGATCAAGCCAAGCTTGAAGAGCTAAAAGTGTTGGATAATAAGTGGACTCCCACTATTGAATTTTAGTTTTCTTGAGTAAAATAAAGCTACACTATTGAATTCATCGCGGAATACATCGACTCTTTTAGCAAGGATGAAAGAAATTTTGTGGAAGGACCAAGAAAGTGGATGCTAGAAGAAATTCCAATTTGGATAAAAAATGTTTTTGTGGAGAAAGGGTTGATGCGCATGGAGCCCGATCAAATGGATAAGTAAAATCTCCTAGTGTGTGGGGGGATTGCAAAGACGGGGGAATTTTAGAGAGAAGATGGGTCCGTTGAGGAGGATCCAAAAATTGTTGAGATGAAGTGAGGTATGGAATGAACCCAGAGGAGTAGAGGAGAAAAAGAGTTGAGAGGTACACAAGAAGAGTTAAGATAAGAAGAAGAGAGAAAAAGAGAGGACAAAAAGAATTATCCAGGGGCGCGCAACGATGGGTTGGGTCCAATATGAAGAGAAAAGGGACCACACCAGGTAGTAGTGCAGAAGATTATGCTATGTCGGAATGGAGCATAGATGAGGATAGAATTGCAAAGAGGAGTGGCATAGAGGATATGGTGTCCAATAGGGATACCAACAATGATACTAGTATGGGCCTAGGTGATGAAGTCCACACCCCTTGGCTATTGCAGAGTGCCAAAACCTTAGAGGAAGATGAAGAGAAGAGCAGTGGTGTGTTGATAAGAATACAATATGGCACACATAGCAGTAGTACGTTGTTCGGAGAGGAAGATAGCATGAAAAGAGATAGTGTGCAGATAGAACCAGAAGATAGAGTGCACATTTGTGGTGCACAGTTAGGACATGAAGGTAGAGCTCAACGTGTTGGTGCATCTGAAGAGGATGAAGATTGAGGATCCCCTAGTGGTGGGGGAGATAAATAAATGATAGTAGATGGTCTTGTACGGCTGTAAGTAGTCAACTCACTGGGTCACCTCACAAGAATTTTAAGAAGAAGATGGACTTGCCCCCCCTTTGTAACACCCCCCTTGTGCATTTTTAATCAATGATAAAACACATCAAATAGTGAAGATATTGGATTAGAAGAGAGAGAAGAAGAATATAGAAGTGAAGAGACAAGTGAAGAAGGTGAATTCAACAATATTTTACCCCAAGGAATAGCAGTGTGGAAAAATCAAGTCCCTAGCAGTCAAAGAAGAGGAACTAGATCAACTTTGAAGATGGAAAATCAAGACAGTACACTAAGACTACCCATGTTCCATGGAATAGGTAAGGATGATGCAGAGAAACACTGGTTTACATGTGAAGCAATCTAGTATGTGAAGAGAATAAAAGATGAAGCAGCCAAAATCACATAGCAGGAGACCACATTTAGGGATAGAGCTTTGACATGGTATATGAAGTATAATGTTATTGCAACAATGAGGTCCCTGGATGAGATTAAGTAGGATCTAATTAGGGAGTTCTAGAAACCTAAGTCAGAATCCTAATGTATCAAAAAGATAAAATAGATCAAGAAGAAGGAAGGCAATACCGTATGGGATTATGACCGGAAGTTTAAAATTTTGTTGGATAGGCTAACGTTCCAAATCCAGGATGTGCAACAAAAGGAACTTTTTATTGCAGGGTTAATTCCCCATATTTGAGTTATGCTCACCCATCAGAAGGTGATAACCTTATTATAGTCCCAAGCATGTCACCGAATACTTTCCCGACTTACTGAAGAAGTGGGAGGAAAATAAGACCAATTGTAACATGGTACATGCAAAGCGACACAAGAATAAGAAGTAGAACGAGGAGGTTGATGTCCAAGTAGTAACCCACAAAGGGGAAAATATAGGAGCATACTTTGAGCATGGTGAAGGCTCAAGTCAAAAGCCAAAAAAAAGACACAAGGAGGGAACCTCAACCCTGTCCAAATTTTGATGCTTCCCAACAAAACTAGTTTTTTCACGATTCACAAAGAGCACTAGAAGAAGAGAGAGCCCGCAAGGTGCGACTCATAGGTCACTCAAGGAGGCTTGGATATAGGAAGAGGTGCAGAGGGAGACACAAAGGCTGCTAGAGGAAGCTTATATTTGTGAAGAAGTGCAACGCACTATGCAGAGGTCACTGGAAGAAGATCACGTGTCAGAGGAATTGCAACACTCGATGCAAAGATCATTGGAGGAAGCTCACATGCACGAATAAGTCTAGTGCATGATGCAATGGTCAATAGAGGAGGCTTGCAGACCGACTGATTTGTGACACATTGAGAAGAGGGAATATGAAGAAAAATGCCAAGAGGAATTGCAACGCACAATGCACAAAAACGTATTACATGAATGGGGTCGCAAGGAAGAATCTGAAGACCAAGAAAGTTATTTCTTGCATTGTTGTTTGCCACTGTTAAATGATCTATAAGTTGAAAGTAAGTTGACTCAAATGTTAGCCCGTGGATGAGGATGCACGGATCTTGGTCATTGAACATTTATATGATCATAGGACATAGGGAGGACTACATCAACCCCACCACATATGGATATTTAAGCTAGAGAAGTGCCAAGTCTTATGACACGAATTATGAGGATTCCATGGATAGGTGGTAGAATAGTCTCTATGAAGTTTCCACTCACAGATGCATGAGGATAACAAAAGCAATGTGGTGGATTAGTTCTAAGTTGTAAAATGCCCCGTGGTTTGATGGGACAATGCTGATGGAGACATTCCTCATACATATGGATAAAACCGTTCCCGAAGAGCAGAGACTTCAAGAAATGGAGGCATTGGTTTGAGGGACACCTACGCGGTGGTGGGTGAAACACCACCCGAATATTCAGAGTTGGACGCAAGTAGTAGAGCTCATAAAGGTTCGGTTCCAACCCATCATTTCTTTTTAACTAGCCAACCGATACAAGGGCATCAAGGATCCTCAAGAACATATTTCTTTTTTTGAACAACGTTGGACCACGTAAAGTATCCTTCGAGCCCAATGGGTTCACCGATTTTTCCACATGATGGACATGGTCCCTAGAAGCTGGTACATTCAAGAAGAACTTAGGAGGAAAACAATTGAGTGGACCCATATGAGTTCCTAGTTTCGTTCAACCATTAGTTTCACAGTAGAAGATCCGACTAATAGAGAGGTGCTCCACTGGATTATTGATTTTATTTTCCATCGGCAGCCAAAGGAAATCGCCCCCAAGGTAGTCTTCTCATACCATCAACTAGTGACAAAAAAAAAAAAGTACATTGTTGGAAGATTAATGTGGAAAATATTGATGGCGATGACCCCCACGACATCCAGGTCAAAGATTTAGAAGGAGAGTGTGCACTAAAGGGTAAGGCAATAGAGACAACCACACCTTACTATAATGGTAAGGAAGCTAGTCGTGAGTTTTCTGGTGCCAAAGAGAATTATACAACAATAGATCATGAAGGCTTGGCCATAGTATATGTTTTACAAAACAATTTCCATTATTTGTTGGGGTCGACTTTCAAATTATTCACTGATCATTCCATGCTTAAGTATTTGGTTAAAAATCCCATGTTGGGTGGAATAATCTGTCGTTGGTTGTTGTTTCAATAATTTGACTTCAAGGTTGTCGTCAAACTTGGAAAACACAATTTTGGACCAGATCATCTGTCATGGATTCAGATTGGGGAAGTTGCTATGAGCCTTGATGATGAAATCCTCGATGCTAAGTTCTTCTGGGTCAAAGTTTTTCTTGATCAATTGGCCGAAATAACACAATTTATCATAACTGTCCATGATCCTAATGAGTATACTCTCATGCAATGTCAACAACTAGTGACATGTAGTGTCAATTATCAATTGATTTTTTGACAATTGTATAAGTTGGGCGCAGATGGAATCATGCGTCGGTGTGCTTTGGAACACAAACAAGACTCCATTATGTATGAGGCACATGAATGTATTGTTGGAGGCCACTATACTGGTAAGGTTATCGTGTGAATGTTTTTGCGCCCAGGGATTTGGTGGGCCTCTCTCTTTGCAGACTCTAAATATTACTGAAAATGTTGCAACGTATGTCAACATGTTGGAAAGCCCTGCCACAGAGATGAGCTTTCATTTTTCCCTGTGACTACACTTGAGTCCTTTGAAAAATGGGAAATAGATTTTTTCGGGCCCATAAATCCTCTCGTGCATTGTATATGGGCATGCTACATCATTATCGTGACCGAATACCTTAAGAGGTGGGTCGAAGCAATGACAGTCAAAGATTGTACAACAAAAACAATGACACACTTTACCTTTGAGAATGTCATCACCATATTCAGATGTCCAAGAGTGTTGATGAGTGACTAGGGGTCACATTTTGTGAATGAAGCCATTCAAAAACTCACTCCGGAGTTCATGATCTATCACTGGAAGAGAACCCCTTATCACCCTCAATCCAATGGTACAATGGAGGATTTTAATAAAATTTTAGAATATCCTCTAACAAATTTTGCAATGTGCAGCATGATGACTGGGATCAACGCATCCCCACAATCCTATGGGCTTATTACACAACATGAAAAAGGATGAAAAAGCACACACCATTCAGACTTGTATATGGAAAAGAAGTGTTCACGCCGCTAGAATTTGTTGTTCCTAGCCTCTGGGTCTTCCCAACCACCCAAATAACACATGACCAGTCTCTTCAACATAGGTTAAACGAGCTCATGGAATTGAAGTAAGAATGAATGATGGTCAGTTTGAGTCAAGTGGTTGAAAAATAAATATAAAAGGCATGGCATGACCATAACATATGCCATAAAATTCACCAGCTTGGATGCTTCGTATTATTATATGACAAAAAAATATTTACACCATCTAGGCAAGATCTGCATTCGTTGGTTGGGTCCTTTATGACTAGTCTACATCAGTAAAGTAGGTGTTAGCAAGCTAGAAAATCTACAAGGTCAACCACTCAAGGGACTCATTAATGGAAGCAGGTTGAAGGTTTACTATGGCCCGGAGGGGTCCATCGTCGTTTAAACTCCCATTCTAAATTTTGAATAGGGGTAGAATAGATTTAGTGTAGGCTTCACACCAGGTAGCATATCTCATTGTTATAACCCTAATTTGCACCAGACATGCATACCTAACAACAGACCATCTTACTTAGTATTTTTTCCAAGCCAATACTGAATAACTCTTCTTAAAAACCAAATTTTTGAAGATGTATGCGCCCTGCACCACTACTGCCCACGTATGTACGCTAGTTACATCACTACTGCCCACGTACATATGCTAGTTGCACCATTACAACCCGCGTATACCCACAAAAGTTGCAAAAAATAAAAATTTGCAAGGGAATACATGTTTTGGGTAGTTTCCTAACCAATTGACCACCCATAGCCCATCACCCAACTGAATAATATCTTTTTGGAATATAAAATAAGGTGTTGGGGTGTCATTCCAAAGAGAAGCATGAAAACAGTGAAACACTTCACATTTCCTAATCCCCCCTTGCCCCAAGAATTTGCAGCCACATTGTGAGTTTGAGCCAAAATTCCCTATTCTTGCCCTTTTTCTTCATCCATAAGCCTATGCCCATTCTCTAGAGAGAAGTGTGAGAGAATAAGGATACGTGGAAGTAGTTGGAGCTTGGTGAAGAGGAGCCTAGGACCGAGTTTGAGGAGCAGTCGTCGATCTCATTTTGTAAGTGACTTTGTGAGATTAATATAAAGAAGTACTTTTGTCGTCCCGCCACATAATGTGTTTTATATTTGTGTTTGATTTACATTTTGTTAAGACGTCTAATCCACTAATTCATATATAGAATGCATGTTTGTAGTTTCTTGTTTGTCTTTTGGTGAATGCAGGTCAACCTTGGGAGGATATTTGCAGTCAAGAAGTGACCGAACGCATTGGGATCGACACCGGACGCAGAGTTTAAGGTAGGACTACTGGATCCCTATATGTTGTACTTTATACATGAATGTGGGGTATTGTCTGGATAGTTGTTAAAAGTAGGATACTTTAGACATTTATCTTTTCCTGCACTTTAGAACCCTAGTGTATTCCGTAGGGAGTTATTCCCACTATAGCACTCATAGTAGGCATAATTTACCTTTTGGACATCACAACATTCACATCACTCAGGTAGGTGGACTTGATAGATTGATAGTTTGAGTAGGTTTCCATATTTCCAAATCAAGTTGATGCTCTGGCATAGATACAAGGTTGGGTCTGGTAAGTAGAAAACTCTCTGGGTCACCTCACAATAATTTTTAGAATAAGATGGACTTTCCCCCCCTTTGTACCACCACCCTTGCATTTTTAATCAAGAAGAAAACACAACTGATAGTGAATATATTGGAGTAGAAGAGAGATAAGAAGAAGATAATATCAAATACAAAAGTGAAGAAGAAGGCGAAGTCAACAATATTTTACCTTGAGGAATAACAGTGTGGAAAAATCAAGCCCCTAGTAGTCAAAGAACAGGAACTAGCTCAACTTTGAAGACGGAAAATCAAGACAGTACACTGAGACTACCCATGTTCCACGGAATAGGTAAGGATGATGCAGAGAAACACTGGTTTACACATGAAGCAATTTGGTATGTGAAGAGAATCACAGAGGAAGCAACCAAAATCGAACAACTGGAGACCATGTTCAGGGACATAGATTTGACATGGTATATGAATTGTAATGTCATTGCAATAGAGAAGTCCCTGAACAAGAATAAGTAGGATCTACTTAGAGCATTCTAGAAACCAAAGTCAAGGTGAGACCATATGGGATTATGACCAACAGTTTAAAATTCTGTTGGATAGGTTGAAGTTCCAAATTCAGGATGTGCAACACAATAAATTCTTTATTGCGGGGTTAATTCCCCATATCCGAGTTCTTCTCACCCAACAGAAGGTGATGACTCAAGAGAATGTGGTAGAAATCACCATGCATATGGAAGCTATTCCAAAAGAGGTAGAGACATTGGCAGGTTTGGTACAGGTGTAGTCACAACTAGCCAACTTGAAGATGCAACTACATGATATAGCTAAGATGAAGGTCGTGTGCGAGCACGCATGGTGTACCACCTATCACACAAAAGGGCATCGGAGAGATGAATTCCCTGTCTTGCCAAATTATGTGGCAATGGGTGCACCAAGTCCATTTCCATGTGGGCAGACGAAATGGTGTGAAATATGTAGATAATGGGGCCATATGCCACCCCACTTCCAAACCTTGAAAAAGTATTAGATGATGACTCACACTTCATTCTACAGGTTCTGTAAATTCATTGAGCATGATGCCAATAGTTATTTCTCACTCTATTTAGTGCAAGATAATACTCGTGATGCATTCTGGGTACAGTAGGAGAAAAAAGGTGGTGAGCGCAGTAGCGTGGAAAGAGGAAGATATCAAGGAGATCCCCAAGGTGGATATGGGTGCGATCACAACTAAGGATATGGAAGAGGGGGAGGTGGACCCCCCACATGTTTTAATTACGGTGAGATTGGTCATGTCTCATGATTTTGTACCAATCTGCGCATGCTTTGTTCATATTTTTACAGTCCCAATAATTTCACCGAAGACTTTCCCGACTTACTGAAGAAGTGGGAGGAAAAGAAGACCAATTGTAACATGGTGCATGCAAATCCGCACAATAATAACCTACAGAGGGGAAAGTATAGGAGCAAACTTCAAGCATAGTGAAGGCTCAAGTCAAAATCTAGAAAAAAAGATAAGGAAGGCACCTCAACCCCCTCCAAAGTTTGATGCTTCCCAGAAAAAATAGTTTTTTCACGATGCATAGAGAGCACTGGAAGAAGAGAGAGCATGCAAGGAGATGCAACGCGCGACTCAAAGGTCACTCAAGGAGGTTTGGATATAGGAAGAGGTGAATAGGGAGACACAATTTCCGCTAGAGGAAGATCAGATTCATGAAGAAGTGAAACACACTATGCATAGGTCACTGGAAGAAGCTCATGTGTGAAAGGAATTACAACACACGATGCAAAGATCGTTGCAGGAAGTTCACATGCACGAATAAGTACAGTGCATGATGCAACGGTTAATAGAGGAGGCTTGCAAACCGACTGAGATGTGACACGTTGAGCAGAGGGAATATGAAGAACAACACCAAGAGGAATTACAACACGTAGTGCGCACAAAAGTCTTACATGAACGAGGTCACAAGGAAGAATCTGAAGACCACACAAGTTCTTTCTTGCATTGTTGTTTGTGACTGTTAAATGATATAGAATCTGGAAGTAAGTTGACTCAAATGTTATCCCATGGATGAGGATGAGTAGATATTGGTCATTGAAAACATTTATATGATCATAGGATGAAGAGAGGACTACATCAACCCCACCACATATGGAGAGTTAAGATAGAGAAGTTCCAAGTCTTAGACATGGATTCTGAGGATGCCATGAATGGTTGTTTGTTACTTGGTTTTCTCATTCTTTGTTGTGGTAGATTGTTGGCCCTTGACCAAGTTTTGGGAGTTACTTGGTCATGTTTGACCATTTTGGGACTTCGACAACCTGTCGAAGGAGGAGCGTAAGGCGAAGCAGAGATTGTGGAATCTCAACCCTTTTGGGTCCTTTTTGAGTTTATGGGATAATGTAATGGGAATGGGATGTCGGCCCATGGGTTTACCCATGTTTAGGCCTATTTTGTATGTATAAATAGAAGTCTAAGCGATGTAAGGAAGGCTCGTAATTTCTATGTGCAAAAGTAGATCTGTGTGATTTGGCTCTATGCATACTGTGTGATATTTGTAGAGCTAAGTGTGTTGAGATATACTCGGGCAAGGAGGATCTAGCGAGATGCATAGATATCCTGTCCTATGCAGAGTAAGGTTTTGGTGGCTCCGTGCTGTAACTGATTGAAGAAGCTAATAAAGAAGAAGTGTTGGTGGACGTAGCCCCAGGGTGCAGGTGAACCACGCAAATATTGTGTGTTATTCTTTGTGCTTTGGCTTGATGTGTTTATGTCTTCTCTTTCTAAGTGCTTTGAGATGATTAGATAGATCTTCTTATGATGAGTGCTCATGATGGATAGAATGTTAGATCTGATATATACGAATAGGCTTAGTGCTTGATATACAAGATTGTTGTAAATGTTGTGAAGCCTTGTTTTATCAATGAAGTGGTTATTGATTGTATATTGTGGAACTGATGGTGCTAAGTTCTTTATTAAGAGTTATAATCACAGATCTGTGTCCCAGCTAAGGTTGCAGACACTTGAGTCCTACAACCACCCCTGTCTCTACCTCGGGTGAGACTTCATCTGCTTCGTGGGTGTTGTCGAAAGGGCCGGTAGTTAGGGTTTTGTCGGTGCGTTGTTGTAGCATTGAACCCCAGGTCTACCCCTTTGCCAACAAATGGTTCCATTGTCGGGACCTAAAACTATGATTGTTAGGAACTGAGAAAGAAGAATCCTAGTGCGAAGGGTTGACCTGATAGCTTTGTGTGTAGATCTGTGCCCTAGTGCGCAGTATTCTACTTGATATGTAAATCCCTATGCTAAAGAGAGAAGGTCAGATCTGAAAGAAAGAAGCATGATCTATAGAAAAGAGGTCAGATCTGGAGAAAAGAAGCAATATATGAATGCTTTGTGCTCTAAGAAAGGTAAAAGTGGAAATTTATGACTAAAAGAGGTAATATCTGCAAGCTATGTGCTCTGAGAAAGGTAAGAATAGTTAAAAGTTTTAGATCTGAAAGCTTTGTGCTCTGTAGAAGTAAGATAAGTGGAAATTTTTGTTTCTAGAATATGGATCTAGGTTTGTTTAATAGAGTCTGTCCTAGTTTGAAAGCTAGGTCATTGATAGATGAAAGAAGATTTGATATGAGTAGATCTGATAAGAATAGTGAAAGATATGGTATACCTATGCAAAGAAAGAATGTTTGGACTAACAAATGGATGCAGGAACCTAGAAAGAATTTATTGCAGGTTAGCTCCCATGATCCTAGTGCGCAGTACAAAAGAAGATGGGCATCATTTAAAATGAAGAGAGGATTAACCCTATGTTACAATTGTAGAAGACCGGGACATCTTGCTAAGGATTTCCCTGGTAAGAAACCTAGTTGTCTTTGCTGCAAAGCTATGGACCATGAAGTATTGGATTGCCCAAGAATGATTGCTAAGATTGAAAAAATGAATATGGGATAAGAAGACCATGAGAAAGGTCAAGAAATTGAGATCATGATAGAACCCCAGAAAGAATCAGAGAAAGTATTAATACAGATGAAAGAGACCCTGAATGAACATAAAGATGTCAGTTTATCAAAGATCTTCAAAGAAAAATGGAAAATAGAAGTAAGAATAGGAGATTTTGACATTAACTATGTTCTCGATGAGAAAACACAGGTGAATATCATGATAGAAAGCACTTGGGAAACCCTAGAAAGGCCTATTATGACTCCTTCACTGGAATAGGATTATTCAGAGGGAAACTAATAACCTTATGTGGAAGGATAACTCGATTACCTATGAGTGTCAATGGAACTTCGACAGAAGAATATTTTGAAATTATTATGTTTATTGAGAACTATTATAACCCTATAATTCATAGGATCGTCTGGTGACTGGAAAATTTTCACTCTGGATGTATTTTGGCTTGCAAATAATATTTCATTTCTGTAAATTATTTTCAAGGAAAATTCATGATTTTTTATGCTAAGTGGTGTTTCCTAACCCCATGGTGACAAAAGCAAGGGAAGTAGTGCACAAAACCCACAAAAAACACTAAACCTAAGTTTTTGTTGCATTCTCTCCTAGAGAATAAAGAACGCGCTTAGATCGACGATCGATCTAGCGACGCGTAGATCAACGGCTGACAGTGGATTCCAGACCCCCTCGATCGTTCTGGTATTAACGATGGGGGGGGTCTGGAATGGTAATTAACAAGTGCACGCAGATCTACGGTCATCCTGACAATGCATAGATGGATGGTCTACAAGCGATTCCAGACCCCCTCAATCATTCTGCCTTTACCGGTGGGGGGGGGGGTCTGGAATGAGGTGGTTTTCCCGTCGAGCCCTGTCCCAACGTGTCATCAATCCATTGCATCAGACCTCCTCTACTCCAGACCACTTATTGCTTACCACCCATCCAACTTACCACCATACTGACAGTACCATACCACCCCTGCCTCATGACATCATCCTCCATTATCCCGCCACCTATCCATGAATAAACAAACTTAGGATAAACAAAAAGAACAATAGATTAATCATGTTAGTAATAAATTTAGTATAATTAGACTAGATTAAGCTAGATAATAACTAATTAATTATTAATTAATTAAGTTAGTAATTAGGGTAGTGTTCCCTTAATTTAAATTAATTAAAAAACATATATATATATATATAAAACAATATAAAAATACATATAATAAACAAAATTAAAAAACATAATAAAAATATCAAAACAAAATAAAATAAAAATAAACAAAGATTAAAAATAAAACAAAATTAACAAAAATAAATAAAAACAAAACAAAAACATGTAATAATAAAAAAACTAAAAACTAAAACTTAACACTTATCCTAAGTTTCCCACCCACTTCCCATGCATTTCGGACCCCCCCCTCCCACGTCCCATGACCTCAGGGGGGGTCCGAAAAGTTGTTTCTTAAAAACCACTCCTAGACAAGTGTCAAATTCACATGCCAGCGGACCCCCCCCCCCTCTTAAACCACTTACCACCTCAGGGGGGGTCTGGAATACCACCTTTCCCGAAAAAACCACTTTCCCCCAATTTTTCAAAACCGCCCATTTTTTCTCTGTTTGACACCTCGTCTTGCGAAGCAGATTCTGGTAAAAAGGAGACGGATTTTAAAAAACCTCTTCCAGATTTTGCAAAGGTGCCACCAGTTGGGAGAATTGAAGTTGTCTTTTAGCCTCATTTTTCGGATTTTTGGTTTTCCTGTTACAGTCCCGATTTTGCGAGAGATGTTTCGGCGAGGTGGAGACGAAATTTGAGAAATTGAAGGAGGTTTTTGCTCCATACAAGATAATATACAATAAACTCCTTCGGTTTTTGTACAAGTGTCACTGATTAGGAGAAATAAATGACTGAGTGTACCCCTATTTTCAACGGATTCGACCAAATTTGCAGTTCCAGATCTTTGGGATTTACTTGTTATTTTCAGCCAGGAGGACCGAATTCGATCTCCTGAGCCTAAGGATTGTGTTTGTGATTTATATTATGTTTTTAATAGAGTAAAAAGGGGGGATCAATCAGGGACCATAATTTAAATCTTGTATCAGAGCTCATAGAGCCATCTGTATTTTCATCAATTCAATAATACAGTCGCAGCAGTTACATGATTCCTGTGTCAAATATATTGGTGAAGTGCTCCTCCTATAAATTGTTCTCTCTATTTCCATATGTTTTCTTTCCTTATTATCTGGCAGAATTTTATGAGCAGATTTGTTCAAAGATACACTGTATTTCTAGCTGCGGATAATATTAATGTTTTCTTCAGATATTTAGTGGCAGAATTCTTCATTGCTCTATTGCTAAATTGATCATTTATTTTTCCTCCTCTTTCGTTTCATTTAATTTTACCAGATCCAGTAATTTGCCTACCTTGCCCTCTAAGGCTGTCTGTAGGATTTTTTTTATTATTGAATCTCAGATTGTGACTCCATTGCCCAATGGCCCTTTTCTCCTGCTCCAACCAAAACAATTAAAAAATCCAAACTTTGAACCCATTAGCTAGCCTAATACATATTCAAAATAAATATATATCAGATAGATAGATCCCTCTCTGAGTCTTGGAGGGCTAGATCCGAGACTCGAAGTGGTTTTGGTGTTGCCTCTGTGACTACCTCCACAGCCTTGGGCAAATTACAGAGCGCTAACAGAATGGCGACCATACTGGGGACTTTCTCCAATAGTTCACTTCAAGTTCCAGATCTGATCACTGATGGTGGACAATGAGAAAAAACAAGAAGGCTGAGATCATTCACTTGGCGACTCCAATCAGCTCCAGGAAGTGCCAACTCAAAGACTCCACTGGAGGAAGAACCTGAAGCATGACCAAGCAGCCTAGAAAGATCAGGTACTATTAAGACCTAATATTGGCTCATTACCCCTTAATTGGGTCATATTATATTAGTAATGTTATTTTGTTTATGTCGTATTTAGGCCATTAGTTGTAATTATACCTCCTAGTCTCCTATATATACCAAGGACACATTTTCATTTTGAATCATCTTGTACTTGAACATTTAAGTGGGGTAAAAGGAGGTTTCCCCCTCGAAGAGGCTTATTATCTGAAATTGTATCTTTTTCAAGGTGTTGAGTACTTTTTCTGAGGTTTTTCTATGCTATATTGATATTTGGTTCTTAACATATGGTATCAGAACTCAAGGTCTTGGGGTTTTGCTGCTACATCTGAGACACCTTGGCATTTTCGCTATAACTTTTTTTCTACAACGTTTCAAAAGGAACGGCTTGGAGGATATTTAGTATACGGATCAAGGCGTTATTTCACAACTATGCTCACTAGATGTTCAAACATATAAGCCATCTATTCCTCAAGATCTCCAACGGATCATTGATAAGAATTCCAAAGTATTTGAAGATATTCCCAAAGGTCTTCCACCCACTCGAAATCATGATCATGAAATTCACCTAATTCCTGGGAGTGTTCCTCCTAACATCAGGCCATACAGATACCCTTACACCTAGAAG
>ML804048.1:319554-347206 GCA_009831015.1 Picea engelmannii
GGGGGGTCTGAAAAGTTGTTTCTTAAAAACCACTCCCGGACAGGTGTCGGCTCCACATGCTAGTGGACCCCCCCCCCAGGTTGTTTCTCCAGACAAGTTAATCTACAATAACCTCCTTCGGTTTTTGTACAGGTGTCACTGATTAGGAGAAATAAATGACTGAGCGTACCCCTATTTTCAGCGGATTCGGCCAAATTTGCAGTTCGAGATCTTTGGGATTTACTTGCTATTTTCGGCCAGGAGGATCGAATTCGATCTCCTGAGCCTAAGGATTGTGTTTGTGATTTATATATATGTTTGTGATAAAGTAAAAAGGGGGGATCAGTCAGGGACCATAATTTAAATCTTGTATCAGAGCTCACAGAGCCATCTGTATTTTCATGAATTCAATAATACAATCACTATGGTTACATGATTCCTGTGTCAAATATATTGGTGAAGTGATCCTCCTGTAAATTGTTTTCTCTATTTCCAAATGTTTTCTTTCCTTATTATCTGGCAGAAGTTTATGAGCATATTTGTTGAAAGATACACTCTGTTTCTAGATGCGGATAATATTAATGTTTTCTTCTAATATTCAGTGGCATAATTCTTCATTGCTTTGTTGCTAAATTGATCATTTCTTTTTCCTCTTCTTTCATTTCATTTAATTTTACCAGATCTGGTAATTTTCCTACCTTGCCCTATAAGGTTGTCTATAAGATTTCTTTTTTATTAAATCTCAGATTATGACTCCATTGCCCAATGGCCCTTTTCTCCTGCTCCAACCAAACCAATTAAAAAATCCAAACTCTGAACCCAATAGCTAGCCTAATACCTATTCAAAATAAAGCTATATCAGATAGAGAGATCCCTCTCTGAGTCTTGGAGGCCTAGATCCGAGACTCGAAGTGGCTTTGATCTTGCCTCTGTGACTACCTCCACTTCCTTGGGAAAATTACAGAGCGTTAATAAGAACCGCGCCCTGTTTCCAGCTTTGTTAGGCAAGCCCTGGATTGAGAAAGACTAGATTCGAAAGGAAGAAGAAGAATTTCAAGAACATAAAAAGCAAGACATAATGGATTTCATGACTAGAAGGATTGCACACTTAATTGAAGAGCAGGAGACGAGATCGAAGCTATTTAACACCATCGACTTGGATGTCGAGGTTGTAAGCACACTAGAAGAACCAATGAAGATTGAATTACATAGCCCTGGTGAAGAAGAAGGGTTACTCTTGAACCCTAGAAAAGAATCTCAACAGTGCGAAGTGATTATTCCCAAAGAAGATAAGAATCAGAATGGAAAGAGGAATACCGAGTCGAAGCTCACTGGAAAGAAGGCTAGAAAGCTAAGTAAGAAGAGGGATAAGATCGAAAAAGTATAGAAGGTTCCAGAGGGAGCCTCACAAAACAAAAATTTACAGAATTTGAGCTTCGTTGGGATATCAGAATAGCGACATATGGCACGTCGTCGTGGCGAAGCAATATAGTCATTGGGACTGATATATCCGTTCGACTTCTACTCTAAATGGATAGAAAGGAAATAAAGGTTCGTCATCAGACCGTTGGACCATGCTATAACGGAAAGAATAGAGTTAATGAAGCCTTCATATCAATTGCAAGCGATCCATTACAAATTTATCTATTTATCTCGTCGCACTACGCAACTAGAACACATTTTCCAATTGAGAATTTGAGCTCGCAGCCTCGATTCAGATTTCCCAGTGATCTTTCCTTCTATCCTCTTGCAGTGTCAACATTACCTTGAGAACCCAAGATATCCATCCCGAGCGCGTGTGTCCGAAGAGCTCACCACCGAAGAAGCAACTGCGATAGAAGTTTTGATCGAATCAATGACTAAAAGAACCATGTCGGAGAGAGGATTGTCTATAGGTATACAACCATCATCGACGAGAGGAGTGAAAGCCTCCCCATCGACTGCTCGAGCTGGACCATCCTGGCCAACCAACGAAAAGATAACTAACCATAGAGACGATTTTGCAAACGCTAAGTTGATCTCGAGCATATTACCTACCTACCTACCACCTCTAAGCGGCATAGTAAATAGAGATAGTGTACCCCGAGATTTTGACTACACTTTGGTCACTACGTACCTCTCGAAGGGGATACGTTCAGTTCACGTAGACCAAGATAAGATTGCATATTTGAAGTTTAGCGACTTCAACCTTGGAGAAAAGAAGGTGTACAAAATGCTTGCTCCATATAAATACCTGACAAAGACAAAGGGCAAGAACTCGAAGCTCATCCCTCAGCAATTGACTATGGACCTCGCGCGACTCACCTTGTTGAATGTCATGAAGATCCTGCATTTTGGAAGACACCGGGAAGTTAATGCCTGAGTCAAGCTATTGTTGTCGAGCTATCGTGGCGGCTACTTATAGTTAAAACTCTGCATCACAGTCGATTCAACACTGATCCACAAAATCACAGGGTTGAGCATACAGGGCCCTGACCCATAGGATTTTTACCCTGGAAAGCCCACAGACCGAGCCCTAGCGCAGAATATCAAAGAGACTTACAGTGATGTCGAGAAGGGAACACGAGGCTACAAGGTATCTTCTATTCAGAATGGTGCAGTACACCTCACCTGTCAACTCATCACAGGGAAGTTAATATGGAAGAATAGACTGACCCAAGTCACCAGTTTCATAGTATACCTCACAGGGAAGTGCGTAGAAGGACTTCAAATGAATTGGGAGAAGTACTTGGTGAACCAGTTGGAACTGGACTGCAGGGAAGCCCATGATCAGGGATATGAGTTCCACTTCAGTTGGCTACTCATCCTGATCGCTTTCATCGCATGGGAGATGCCGGAAGGTGTGAACTTCCCGGACATAGATCCCTTTGAACCACTGGCCGCGAAGTTTAGTACGTTTTGGTACTCGAACGACATGAATAAGCAATGGCATTCGAATTCTGTGTTTCACACATATTACAACCAATTGAAGCTATCCATCCAATCTGAGCCGTGCATGGCCCCGAATACTTTCCA
This sequence comes from Picea engelmannii, assembly GCA_009831015.1. NCBI lineage: Eukaryota > Viridiplantae > Streptophyta > Pinopsida > Pinales > Pinaceae > Picea > Picea engelmannii. The sequence continues at coordinate 322,549 of ML804048.1, forward strand.
CAGGTTTCATCCTTTGATGAAATTCAACGCGGACTGCCATTTTATTTACATCGCAGTGCGCATCGATGGTCATAAGAAACAACTGCAACCATACTACAAGTTGACAAAAAAAGACATCGAAGAGATCACCAAGGAATGGTTGGTGAACCTCCTCATTCCAGAAAACCTTGCAGAAATCTCCGACATAGAAATCCCAAAAACTGTGTCGGATACATGAGGACCGAGAAAGACAAAGAAGACTGACGAGGTTCACGATGTAGATAGTGCATCTATAAGGACTACTTCCATCTCATCGGACGAAGAGGGTGATGGAGAAGAGGTGGAAGGCATATAAACAGAACAGAAGAAAGGCAAGATACCACTTCCTAGGGACGAAGAGGAAACCTCGAAAAAAAGGAAGGCTTCTCCTCTGAAACTTTCCTCCCGGAAGAAATCTAGAACCCCTGTAACTAAGATGCGGAGTACCCTCATGTCAAATGATTTTAATTTCATCGTCACAGCCTTGAACGATGCTTTTCTAGAGATATTAGAGAAGCGGGAGGTGAAGCAGGAGAAGATGTATAATCATATTGAGATTGAACTCCAAGGGGTGCAGCATGCACTACAATCTAGACGCGCAGTCTCCACTACACCTTTGACAGTAGGAACACCAGAACTGGGGGATGAGCCAGCTCAACTCCATCAAATTGTTGATGCAGTCGAATCTCACCTTCGACAAGATCAAGAAGAAACAACGCAAGCCACCCAGGCTTTAACATAGGTACAGGGAGTCCTTATGGAACAACGCAACACTTCAGAAGGAGAAAAGCTTGCTCTCCAAGAAAAGTGGGATGAAGATAAAGTAGAGCTACAACAAAGCAAGGAACAGTTTCTCATAGAGAAACTCAAGATAAAGGAACTAGTCAATAGAGCACTTCGTTGTGTGACAGTCGTCAAAGTACAGACCAAAGAACATGTTCCACAATAGGTGGTGCAACTTGAAGAAGTAATCCAGAAGCTCCAATAGTGCATCGCAGATCTAGAGCTCCATACTGTGTCCAAGACCCCTCAAGAGATAAGAGACCAACGAGAAGAACAACGCAGCACTTCAGAATGAGAAAAGCTTGCTCTCCAAGAAAAGTGGGATGAAGATAAAGTAGAGCTACAGCAAAGCAAGGAACAGTTTATCATAGAGAAACTCAAGATAAAGGAACTGGTCAACAGAGCACTTCGTTGTGTGACAGTCGTCGAAGTAAAGACCGAAGAACAGGTTCCACAATAGGTGGTGCAACTTGAAGAAGTAATCCAGAAGCTCCAACAGTGCATCGCAGATCTAGAGCTCCATACTGTGTCCAAGACCCCTCAAGAGATAAGAGACCAACGAGAAGAAACTTCCCGCAACACAGTTGATGGACTAAAATCTCTTGCACTAGAATGCAAGCAACTGAGTAACCGCAGTGCTTAGACCTATGAAAACCTTGCTGAGAATATAGAGTTACAGGTGTTGGAGGTACAACTTAAAGAAGCGAAGCAGCACACAGACACGCTACAGGCACAACTGAAGGCTCTGTCGCCTGTGGAAAGAATGAAGCGGTCTCACGAGAAACGTACCGCCCAACAACAGCTCCATATGATCTAGAGGAAAGTAATGTAAATAACTCAATGACTTCAACCTGTGCAAGATAAGGCATGCCAGTTGTTTACAGAAGTGGAAATCCAAGGAGCAGAGTTAGAACAGGTCATCACCATAGCAGAAAAATGCCTAGAAGGGCCAGTGAATGATGCAGTCATCCAGGAGTTCACTGAACAAGAGGCCACAACAAAGCAGCAAGTCGAAGTAGCTCGGTCCAAGCTCGAGGCATTTGAAGTCGAACTGATCAGACCAAAGTGACTTGAGATGAGTCACAGGTGAGTGTTGGGGGCATGTTGGCCCTTGACCAAGTTTTGGGAGTTACTTGGTCATGTTTAACCATTTTGGGACTTCGACATCCTGTCAAAGGAGGAGCGCAAGGCGAAGTGGACATTGGCGAATCTCACCCCTTTTTGGGTCATTTTTGGGTTTATGGGATAATGTAACAGGAATGGGATGTCGGCCCATGGGTTTACCCATTTTTAGGCCTAGTTTGTATGTATAAATAGAAGTCTAAGTACTGTAAGGAAGGGTCATAATTTCTATGTGAAAAATTAGATCTATGTGATATGGCTCTGTGCATATTGTGTGAGATTTTCATAGCTAAGTGCAAGTCATTGTAAGAGGTTGTGAAAGGCTATGTGTTGAGATATACTTAGGGAAGGAGGATCTAGCAAGCTGTGCAGATCTCATATCCTACGCGGAGTAAGGTTTTGGTGGCTCTGTGTTGTAGCCGATTGAAGAATCTAATAAAGAAGAAGAGTTGGTGGACGTAGCCCCAGGGTGCGGGTGAACCACGTAAATACTGTGTGTTATGCTTTGTGCTTTGGCTTGAAGTGTTTATGTATTCTTTTGCTAAGTGATTTGAGATGATTAGATAGATATTATTATGATGAGTTCTCATGATGGATAGAATGTTAGATCTGATATATACGAATATGATTAGTGCTTGATCTACCAGATCTGATCTATTTTCTTATGCTAAGTGCTTGAATACTCAAGATTGTTGTAAATGTTGCGAAGCCCTGTTTTATCAGCGAAGTGGTTATTGATTGTATACTATGGAACTAATGGTGCTAAGTGATTTATTAAGATTTATAATCATAGATCTATGTCCCATCTAAGGTTGCAGACACCTGAGTCCTGCAACCACCCCTGCCTCTTCCTCGGGTGAGACTTCATTTTCTTCGCAGGTGTTGCCGAAAGGGCTGGTAGTTAGGGTTTTGTTGGTGTGTTGTTGTAGCGTTGAACCTCGGGTTTGCCCCTATGCCAACATAGATATGTATTCCTTGGTTGTCCTGATTGCTCATGTCTAAATCTTAAAGAAAAATTTACAACTTTGTGGCCAAAGTTAGAGCAGTAAAAACAATATCCATAGAAAAAATCTTTGTACCTGGAAAATGGTTGTCTTCTTTGAGTAGGTCAATTTCTTCCATGTTGATGATTTCCTTGAGCAGAGGGTGTATTATTTATTTGTTGTACATATTTAGTTATGGTATCGTTTCCTTCACTCCTCCTTGGCGATTGATTCTATTCCTTTGTTTCTGTAGGTTTGTTGTTGTCAATGGTTGTAGATTTGACAAATTTGATGTATTCTTTGTTGCTTGGCTGACCACTACTTGATCTCTCTTCATAACCCAAACCAGTTTTCAATTTTGAATTCCTTTGTTGATTTGGAATGGAGGCTAATCCATATGAGGCTTTAATACTTGTCAGATTCTGATGATATAAGGCTTGAAATTTCTCTATATCTTTTCTGACAGTCACTACTTCAGCTTCCAATTTTTCACCTTTTGTTTCGGCTTCCTTCAATTGTTGTTTGAGGACGTCTTCAATATTCTTAGCTTATTCTAACTTAACCTTAAACAAAGAAATTCCTTCAGATGGTTCATTGCATGTTTTCTCATACCTGAGCAATAACTATCTTTGTTTTCTTTTCTTTTCTCTGAGTCTATCAATCTCTTCCATGGCACTGACAAGTTCTCCTTCAATATCTACTACTGCTTCCCAATCAGCAAACTCACTTCCTGTATATTCAACGTTTGGATCTTCTAAGGCTATTAGCATGATATCATTTATTTTATCTTCAATAGAAGAGTCATTGCTTTCATCATCTGAGGGATCATCCTCATTGTTTACACAAAGGATTTTCTTCTTAAAATCATTCTCTTTATAGACCTTCTTGTGTTTGTGCTTCTCTTCATCATCGTATGGTTGATCCTTTATTTTGTGAGGACACTTAGAAGAAAAATGACCTATCTTAACACAGTTGAAGCACTTGAAGGGTAGTTTACCTTTGTATTTTCCTGATCCTTTCTTCAGTCTTCTCACAAAATTTTCTTCAATCTCATCTACATTGGAGTCTGTGTTTTTATCTACTATAAAATATGTATGTCTTGTAGTGGATTTACCTTTGGTGATTCTCATTTCATAAGAAGTTAGGGTTCCAAGAAGTTCATCTAGTGTCAACATTTTGAGATCACCTATTTCCTCTATAGAAGACACTTTTGAGTTCAATCTATCAGGAAGACATCTTAATATTTGTTGGAATAGAAAAGATCCATATATCATTTCACCTAGGCCTTTCATAGTGTTGAAAATTTCTTCTATATATAAGAAGTACTTACTGATAATTTTGTCTCCATCCATCTTTAACTGCTCAAATTTCAGTCTATGAGTCTAAATTTTTGCATCTTTCACCTTTTCATTACCTTCATAACTACTTATCAACTTGTCCCACATAACTTTTGCTAAATCAAAGTGCATGACTTTGACAAAATTGGCTTCAGCAAGTCCACTGAGGATGGCATTCATTTATTTTTCATTAAATCTAAACTCCAACTTATCATCTTTTGAGGCCAAGACTACATGATTCACATATCCTGTTTCAATGACATCCCAAACATCAACACCCAAAGACATTAAATGTGTTCTCATTCTTACTTTCCAGAAGGAAAAGTTTGTTCCATCAAACAAAGGGTGTCTATTAGTTGAACTTCCATCATGGCTAGTCATGTTCAAGCTTATGGGTCTACCTTTGACAAAAGGCACCGGCTCTGATACCAATTGTTGGAAATATAACTGTGAGGGTGAGGTGAATCAGTTATGTATATAATCTTGAAACTTTTCCTGTTATTTTTTTTTTATTCTTTCTAGATTATTATTTAATGTGTTGTTGATAATTTAACATACATAGATATACAATATTTGATCAATCACGCAAAATACACAGAGACGCTAATTTTTCATTAGGAAACCCATAAGGGTGAAAACCTCTTCTTCTTAGGATGTCAATCAAGATCCATATTTCATGTACATCACAGTCTTTGAGCTCCAACTCAAATATCAGGCCACAACCTATCATAGAAAGCTACAACTTTCAGAGAGAACCAACTCTCAAATTTCTCTAGCACCAACTCCCAGGTTTCTCTAGCACCCACTAGATGGAAGCACCAACTCCCAGAATATATTCTAGCACCAACCAGAATTTAGAGGACTGCAATCCTCCCTAGCACCATCCTACCACCCTGATTGAATCTTGCAAAAATTTTACTTCCTTTCTCTGTCTCTGATATGGTTTGTTACAGCTCCATGTCTCCTCTGCCTCTTCCAACTTCTATTTCTCTGTTCCACTTCTATATGTTTCTCTTTCTACTGTCTCTACATGCTATACATTTCACCTTTGATCTACAGTTCAAGTCCTATCCATGGTCACATTCGACCCACATGCATAACTATCACAAAATCACTCTTTCTTTTCTGCTCTGCATGTCATTCTCACCTCGAGTCCTCTTCCTGACCATCATGCCAAATATTCATCTTCTCTAGCGGTTATTCATAATCTGTTCATAATTATCGGGCATTACCCTGAGATTCTCTGGCTTCTCTAGCAGTCGTAACTCTTTGTATTCTCTGGTAGTTATAGTCAGTCATTTTTGGCTTCTTTGGCTTCTAATCCCCTTCCTTCACACTACCACCAATGGTGACCAAACGCTTATTCAAAAGGTGCTTCCCGATATTGTTCTAGTGAGCACTGGTTCCATTTCCTAATATGACATTGGGCGAAGATCTCATGTGACCACACGATTGCGAGTGAGTTCAAAGGTGGTTTGAGGGCAACCCGCTTTTTACCCCGCAATTCACTACAGAGCTCCACGTCTCCTTTCTCCAAAATCGTGGTTTCGATTGTGACCCACCTTCAACATATTAAATTCCGCACACCTTCAATCCCCGCAATACGACGGGACCGTCGATCTCACGATCTTGATGGTGCTCCTGAATGGATGGTTCAGATTTGTTCTTTCATGATCTGCGGATCAGATATAACTTTCCTAAATCAACGGATGTGATTTATTTTGTGATTCGGGCTTCGGGAGTTTCAAATATCAACCCTTTCTTTACTCTGTATGTCAATCTTTCGGAGTCGACAATCCACTGACGCCTGTCCCTCTCGGATCAATGGTCAATATCCCCTTTGGGTCTCCAGACTTATCAACGGTCGATATCCCCTTCGGGTCTCCAGACTTCAGAGATTTTGAATCTCAACTTCTCGTTTCTTCTGACTGGATATCTTCCAAAATGGAAGATCTATTGACATATGTCCTCCTTAATCCAATGACTATCCTTTGCTTTGGGACTTTGGCCTTTTCAACTCTTTGACTCTTCACTTTTCCATGAATGCTTTCACCTGGAGTCAACGATCTATTGACATGTACCCTCCTACACAATCAACGATCATGAGTGATTTCGGCACTTCGGGCTTTGGGAGTTTCAACTCTTATGCACTCGTTTCTCTCGGAGTACTTTCACCTGAATGCATAATATTCTGACACGTACCCCTTTTGGTGATCAACGACTAGGGTATTCTTCGGGTATTCGATGTTCGACACTTTGGGACTTCGGAACTTTAGGCTAATCATTGCTTCATTCTCCTCCGAAGTGGTCACTTGATGGATAATTCATAGGCGGTGGAGATTGCTTGTCATTGGTTAACACTTCCGCTTACACTATCCTTCCACTAAACTAGATCAACGGTTGAGAATGCACCTAAAGTGATCTTTAGATGAGACGGTTGAGAGCGACTTCAAACCTTTCTCCTTCAGGACTTCGGGGATTTTGACATTTTTTGTTGATGAACCTTCTGAAGTAAATATCCCAGAGTGGTGTCGCTTGCTTACGTCACTTGTTAACATGGAACAAGCCAATTTACTCTTGACACTTGTCATCATCTGATTATGCCATGTGTACTTGTTGATGTGGTCTTCCACATGTCCTTGTTGATGTGGTCTGCCACATGTCCTTGCTAAGGTGGTATGCTGACGTGGGTGAGACATGTAGGTAGTGTAGTGGAGGTGGAGGCAATGTGAAGTAGTGGAGTGTGACGTGTAGCGGGTAGTGGAGTGTGACATAGGAGTGTGAAGGTGGTATGTATGAGTGGTTTGGTGGTTTTCTCACAGGGGGGTTAGGCGGTAAGTGGTAATGAGCGAGGGGAGTCCGCTTTGACAAGAAGGTGACATGTATGAGGGTCCCACATGATAAATACCACCATATCGAACCCCCCCCATGGTTAAAGGCAGAAATCTCGGGGGGGTCCGATATGCCCTGTCGTTCGTAGATCTGAGTGCCCAATTATCGGCCACTGAGATTAGCGTTCCCTCTAATTTATCCTGTCCTTCCACTTATTTTGATCCAATGGCTGACGAAAATTCAAGTGATCGAGATCTCAGATCTCATCCCTTGCTTATCCTGTCCTTCCACTTAAATTAATCCGATGGTTGCTGGTTCCTAAGATCCGCGATGCCTCAGATTTGTCAATAATACATGTCAATAACCTTTCACAAGATAGATATTCAATATGTTCAATAGGTGTTAATGGGATTCTCTTGCTCTCTTATTTATAATTTCTCAAGTTCCTTCCTTTAGAGGCCATATTCTAATTGTTTTACCCATATTCCCACTTTTAGGGCTAACCCACTTTCTTGTTGCAACTACTTTACCCATAATTAGTAAACTTACAATTTCTTGTTGCAACTAATTGTTTTTTTAATTTTTTTCTTATTTCAACAACTTTACCCATAATTAAATTCTAGTTACAACCACTTTGACTAGTAAACTTATTGATGACTTTCTAGGAGCTTCTAGAATAATTGACTTCTTGTTGACCTTCTAGGGGCTTTTAGATAACTCATGAGGGTCCTCCAACTTCACAAAGCCATATCTCATCAACTGTGAGGAACCATGTGATGTACCACATATCACCGGAAACAATACGATGTATACTAACCATATATGATAGTCTTACCTGAAAATTCACTGATATAAATGTATTTATTACTCATACAAACTCGGGTTCCTTAACCACACCTCTAGGGCTACCGTAATTTGGTATCAGACTTGCTTCAAGGGTTGACATCAATATACAAGAGAAATCTCCAAGGGTTGACATCAATGAAAACCAACTATCCAAACCATTGTCTAACATCCATTCATCATATTCTTGGTCTTTTATATGTTTTCGATTGCAACTCTTTGAATTCTTCCCTTGTTGAATTCATTTGCAAAGTGAGTTGGTGATCCAGGGGATCAAAATATGCTCAAAAATAAAAGTTCTCAGAATTTCTCAAAAACAGGCTCGTGTGTGTGCCTCGTCTTCATGACCCCAATGCAACTTGAATGGGTTCAAACAGACATTTTATGCAAGATATATCACGTTCTATCCACTTTTCCAAACAGGAAATTTTTTTGTTGATTGTACAGTTCGTACTGACACGTGGCAGGTGACCATACTAACACGTGGCAGATGACCGTACTAACACATGGTAAGTAGTGATGTGGTAGAGAGTGATGTGGAAAGTGATTGGCACATGTTGTGGACCTATCCGGGTTCAACACATGTCATGTTGTGGACCAATGGTATCGTGCCACATGGCACCCCTCCATGGTATAAAAGTTTGGTTGTAGTCTGTGGGGATCGAACCCACAACCTTCGGGACAAGTGGAAATGACTTGGCATAGACCGGGCTACCAACCCACATACCATATGTTTCTTACCCATATACCTTCGCATAAATATTTAAGTTTGAACAATGGTTTGGTTAGGCAGAGAAAGGGTCGGGGCCTAGCCCCATCTCTGGTCATGAGCTCACATTTGAACCATAAAACATATGTCCATAAGGTGTGGGGGTTACATATGGTTAATCCCTTGGTCACACATTGCCACATGACCACCAAATGCATGGGAGGTTTCCAACGGATCCGGACTTGGCACTAGGACGCGGACACATGGAGGCCATGCGACCAGGACCTCCACCGAGAAAGGTTCTATGCCTCCTAATGGTTCGACAGATTGCCACCATTTGTGGGATGCATGTGGGTGTTGAGTTTAGGCATGGGAAACACCTAGAATCCAGGTTCAAGTCACACCCAGGTGCATTTTGGCGAGTAGAGACAACAATATTGAAGGAGAAAACTTCTAGGAAGTTATTTCTTCTCAATGTTTTGCCAAACCAGGTGTAGGAAGAGCCCAGCTAGGGATTTTTAGACATTCTGGAGCCACTGGAGCCATCTATTTTTCATTTTGAGCATTTTAGAGCACTAATTTTGAAATTTTGAGCATTAATGAAAATGATCCATTGGAAGTTAGACCAGGAGATGTAGCCCAAGAGAGGGGTAAAATCCTTTATCATTTTTTTGTGTTGATGTGATTATTTTGATGGTTGTTATGTATGTTTATGCTGCTCGTGTTTAAGTAAAAAACCATTAATTTTTATGTGTTTGTAACTTGATCATATTTCCCAAGCACATACAAATTACACTTGCTATTTTAAAGATATACAACCCTTTTTCATTTTCAAATCAAGTTGGTATCAGAGCATAAGTTTTTAAAGGTTTGATTGTTTGCAAGTGTTTTTTTTTTTTTTTTCATGATGCTTACAAGGTTGAAGCTCACAAGAGGAGAAGGTCAACTTGTATAGCCAATTTCTCAACTTTAAAGAAGGAGAAAAATACAGTCACCACAAGATTCAAGAAGGAATTCAACAAGTATGGCTCATGAGGAGATTCATGAAACTCTTACTTCAGAAGATGAAACTTTCATAAACTATTTCTATGATATGACAGAAATGGTGAAAGTTTTATTTGAAGAAAGGAATGCAATATTTCAAGGTGAAAGCTCAAATCCTCCAAAAGGTAATGAGGATAATGATGATAAAATTCCAAAAGGAAATGGAGGGAATGGTGATACCCCACCTCCTTCACCTCCATATTCCACTTCTTATACCATTCACAACCACCTCTAAATTCTCCAAAATAACATGGTAAAATTCTATCACAAACTCCTTTTCTTAATCTTGATATTAAGTTTGAATTGCCTATGTACAATGGAGAGGTAAATGATGGGAAATTGGATAATTGGATTCATCAAATTGAAGTGTATTGTTGGATACAAAGAATCCAAGATGATGAGACTAAGATTCAACTTTCTTCTCTTAGACTGGAAAGTGCAGCACTCATTTGGTGGGAATCCAAAATTCAAGAGGACATGAAGAAACCTGGTAAAGTTTTATCCTCTTGGAATGATTTTTTTGTTTCACTTAAAAGACAATTTTATCCATTAGAATACAGGCAGAAAGCTATTATGGATTGGCAAAATTTTAGACAAGCTAAAGGGAAAAGTGTGCAAAGCTACACTCAAGAATTTAGAAGAAGAGTTTTTATTTTGGGTATAGATTTATATTCTCAGGAAACTTTACTCAAATACATTGGAGGATTGCATAGCTACTTGAGGAACACAATACTTATGTTTAACCCTACAATTCTAGATGAAGTTTGTGTACATGAAACTTATTTGGAAGCAAGAGGGAGGAATGAACCTCAAGAGGGAAAAAATAATCCATTTGTTAAGGGAGACAAGGGAAAGAGGAAATTCAAAGGAAATGGAAGAAATAATTCTTCAGTCAAGAAAGAGGGAGATACACTCTCATGTAAACATTGTTCAAAAGATGGCCATGATGAAGACCATTGTTGGAAACTTCATCCTGAAATAAGGCCCAAAAAGTTCAGCCATAAAGGGAAACCAAATATTGTTGCAACTACACAACCTGATTTAAGTTATGATTATGGTGATGAAACAAAAATAACATCCATGGGTTTTCAAGGTAATGATTCCATTGCAAGTAATATTTCTTCAAGTAGTAGCCTCAATGAAAATCAACATGAAAAAGAAAGAATAGAGCTTTTCCACATAAGGGTTATTTCAAAGCATACCAAGATAGATATTCTTTTTGATACTGGATCTCAAGCAAACCTCATATCTGAAGACACTGTGAAGAAATTAAAATTGGAAACTACTCACATCCTAAACCTTACCCTCTAGGATGGATATCTGATAATGCCAAATTGCATGTGACAAGAAGGTGTAAACTTAGATTTTCCATGACTGCAAACTTTATATATGAGGTAGAGCTTGATGTTATTCCATTGTATATTTGTGGTATTTCGTTGGGAAGCCCATATTTATATGATAAGAGAGCCATCTCTCATTTCCATGAGAACAAATATCATTTGTTAAAAAATGGAGTTGAGTACATTGTTAGAGCACATAAAAAGAATATGAACTTGTCACTTGTAAATGCTAGACAAATGAAGAGATTAGTCAATACTAGTAAGAAATTGTACTCTTGATGATCAAACCCAAAGACAATGTTGAAAAAGAAGTTTTTCAAGGTTGTGATGCAAATTTAAAATCTTATTTATATGAGATTGTTAACCAATATGATGAGATGTTTTAGGAACCAAAGTGATTTCCTCCTAAAAGGGGTATCCAACATGAGATACAATTGCAACAAGATTGTCCTCTTCCAAACATTGGTATGAAAAGGATGTCAGTCATGGAGAATGTTGAAATTAAAAAACAAATCCAAGAGTTGCTTGACAAAGGGGTTATCATGCCAAGCACATCGCCATGTGGGTCACCAATTATTTTAGTACCAAAGAAATATGTTACATGGCGCATGTGTGTAGATTTTAGAGCCTTGAACAAGATTAAGGTAAAGAATCGTTACCCTCTTCCTAGAATTAATGATTTGCTTGATCAATTGAAATATTCTAAGTATTTTACTAAGTTGGATTTGATAAGTTGATATCATCATATTAGGATTGTTGAAGGAGACACTTGGAAAACAACTTTCAAAACAAAGCAAGGTTTGTTTGAGTGGATGGTAATGCCATTTGGGCTTTGTAATGCTCCTGCTACATTCATGAGAGTTATGAATGATGTTTTAAGGCCTTTTCTTCATGATTGTGTAATTGTCTACTTGGATGACATTTTTATATTTAGCAAATCTCATGAAGAGCATGTTATGCATTTAAAACAAGTTTTAGATGTATTGAAGAAAGAAAAGTTGTTTTTAAAGGTATCTAAATGTGAGTTTGGAAAGACCTCACTTGTTTACTTGGAACATATTATTGGAGGAGAACTGAAAATTGATCCTACAAAGGTCAAATTCATTTTGGATTGGCCCAAGCCCAAAAATGTGACAAAGGTAAGAAGATTTTTGGGAGAAGCCCAATATTGGAGAAAGTTTATTGCTAACTTCTCTTCAATTGCAGCTCCATTACATGCAGTGACAAGCATCAAAAAAATTTTCCAATAGGGGGGCAAACAACAAAAATATTTTGATGCATTGAAGGATAAGATTAGTTTAGCTCTAGTTCTTGCACTTCCTAATTTGAGACAACCATTTGAGATAAAAACATATGCAAGTAATTGTGCAATGGGAGAAGTCTTGTTGCAACATGGTAAGCCCATTTGTTTTCATTCTGAAACTTTTAATGGTGATGTGATTAATTATCCTACATATGATAAGGAGTTGTATGCATTGGTGCAAACTGTGAAAAAATGGAAACATTATTTGTTGGGAAAAGAAACTATCATTCAAACAAATCATCAACCATTGCAATACTTACAATCACAAACAAAGCTACAACAAGCAAGGCACTTTAGATGGATGGGTTTTCTACAACAATTAAACTTGGTTATCAGGTATAAGAAAGGCATTTGTAACTAAGTTGTTGATATGCTTTCTAGGCCTATTGTTAGTGCTTCAGTTATTCTTAAGCATAATTCTACCATGCATGAGAGATATGTTGAATAGTATGCTTTAGATGTTGATTTTAAAGAGGTTTATGCAACTTTGTGTCATTCTACCCAAGTTGAGGAATTGGATTACCTTGTGCATGATAGGATTTTGTATCATCTTGGCAAGCTATGTATTCCACAGTTGGAAAAGATTCAAGCCATGTACAAGACAAGACATGACAAGCACCATGTTGATCACAGTTTCCAAGTTGGAGATGAAGTTTGGATTTACATTAGAAAAGAGAGGATTAAACAAGAAGGTAAAAAATTGAAACCAATTAGATATGGACCTTTCAATATTCTTGAAAAGATTGGTAACAATGACTTCCATTTGGATTTTCCTCCTTATATGCAAATGTATGCATTTTTTAATGTTGAGAAATTAAGATTGCATGAGGCTCCTTTGATTGATGATCAAGGAGATCATGTTCATATTCCTTCCATAGATGATTTCTCACCATAATATCTTTCAGAATTGTATGAAGATTCAATCCTTGACAGGAGGATGAGAACTTCAAAACGAGGGAATGTGGAATACCTTTGTGTTGGTCTTAAAGGCACAAATCCAAGCAAATCTAGATGGATTAAGATTGGAAAGGTGAGGGAATTGTACCCTCATATTCATATTGACTGAAAGTAGTCTTTTGGAGGTCCAAAAGATTCCCAATGGGTAGGATTAATCCAGGGGATCAAAATATGCTCAAAAATCAAATTTCTTGGAATTGCTCGAAAATGGACTCGTGTGTAGGTCTCATCCTCAAGAACCCAATGCAACTTGAACAGGTTCAAATGAACATTGTATGTGAGAGATATCATGTTTTTTCCACTTTTCCAAACATGAAAATGTTTTGTTGATTGTACAGTCCATACCGACACGTGTCAGGTGACCGTATTGACACATGGAAAGTAGTGACGTGGAAGAGGGTGACATGGCAGGTGATTAGCACATGTGGTGGACCTATCTAGGTTCCATGTTTCATTTTGTGGACCAATGGTATGGTGCCACGTAGCCCAGACATGGGCTTCCACGTGGCACCCCTCTGTGGTATAAAAGTTTGGGTGTAGCATGGGGGTCGAACCCACGACCTCCGGGACAAGTGGAAATGACTTGGCACATGTCCGGATACCAGCCCTCCTGCCATATGTTTCTTACCCATATACCTTCATGTAAATATTTAAGTTTGAACAATGGTTTGGTCAGGCGAAGAAAGGGTCGGGGCCTAGCCCCAACCCTAGTCACGAGCTCACATTTGAACCATACACCATATGTCCAGAAGGCGTGGGGGTTACATATGGTTAAGCCCTTGGTCACACATTTCCACACAACCACTAAATGCGCAGGAGGTTTCAAATGGATCCGAACTTGGTGTTAGGACGTGGCCACATGGAGGCCATGCGACTAAGACCTCCGCCTAGAAAGGTGATATGCCTCCTAACGGTGTGACAAAATGTCACCATTTGTAGGATTCTCATGGGTACTGAGTTTAGGCACGGGAAATTCCCAGAAGCCAGGCTCAAGTCACACACAGGTACGTTTTGGCGAGAAGATACGACAAGCTTGAAGGAGAAAACTTCCAGGATGTGATTTCTTCTCAGGTTTTGGCCAAACCAGGTGCATGAAGAGTCCAACTAGGGGTTTTTGGACATTTTGGAGCCATTGGATCCATCCGCTTTGAATTCTAAGAATTATAAAGCACTGATTTTGAAATTTTGAGAATTAATGAAAATGGTCCATTGGAAGTTGGACTAGGAGATGTAGCCCAAGAGAGGGGTGAACTCCTTTATCATTTTGCTAGGTTGATTTGCTTGTTTTGATGGTTGTTATGGTTGTTTATGTTTGTCCTGTTTAAGTAAAAACTCATTAAGTTTTATGTTTTTGCAACTTGATCCTATTTCCCAAGCACATACAAATTACACTTGCAATTTTAAAGATATACAAGCCTTTTTCATTTTTAGATCATATGGCCAGACACTTATCACCAAATTTAGAATTGTATCCTGCTTGGTGACATATTCCACACTTTTATGATTCTTTTAAGATTGTTGTATTCTTTCACCATGATGGTGGTTGTCTTCTCTTGGATTCTTTGATTATCATCCCTTTCTTGGTGGTATTGTTGTTGTGTCTCTTCCTTTTATTTTTGGAGAAGCTTGACTTGTTGTTTGTTTTTTCTATTAGTTGTGATCGATCTTGCAATCAAGTCTTTAAAACCCACCAAGGGGCTATCCATTTCTGGCTGTTGCTATGCTCCTAAATGCTTGATGGCCATCTCTCTGCATTCCTGTAACATTTTATTTTTTTCCTCTTTTATTTTTGAAAGTCAACTTCCTTCTTTAATAAATTTATTCCACCTCTTTGCCTATTATTTTGTAATGACTTGATGTAAATTGAAAATGTGTTGGTCGGAAATTGAAGTTGGTTCGAATGTGTTTTTGAAACCTAGCCTAGATGGGATAGATGATCGGGTCAGTGTAAAGGTAATTTGTGCGGATTTATTTTTCTCACTCTTTCATTAAGTTGTTGTTGTCCCCCCATCCTTCTATTGAACTTGTGTTGTAGGTAAGTGATTCGGAACGACTGGTTCCTTTATTGTTGTTTCTTGTTGTTATGTCTGCTATGTTTCTTTCTGCAAGGAATGTTGTTGAGTATGCATCTAACCTGGTATTGTATCTTTAGTTGCATTGTTTTCTGGGAAGGTTTCCTCTCTATGTTCCTACTATTGTTCTCCTTCCTCTATGGTTATGTCGTTCATAATATCTACTGGTCCTGACACAGGAATGTTAACATCTTGGTTGTTGATTTCCTGGAGGTCGACTTCCTAAAGACCGATCAACTACTATATATCTTATAAAGGGTGGACTAAATGAACTAGTATGTGATCAACCAACTCATGTTTTTGTGCAATTTCGACTAGATGAGCTGACTGGGCTGATATTCCTTCGACTGACTTAGGTTTCTCTGGTCGGTCAATCTTGATCTCTCCGTCGACCCAAAAAATGGTTGGTCTGAATGAGTTTCTTCTGACAACTCAACAATTACAAGTTGTCTCTTCTTCTTATTTGCAGTTCATTCCTTGATATTTATTTTATGAGTAGAACGAAATGAATATAGATTATTACCAGATGCTTAACATAGAATAATAGAGATACAGTAAAACTAGTTTTCTATTCAATAAGGAAATAAGTTGAAACTGTAAAATGCAGCGGAAAACAAGCTTGTTGGAATGGTGGCAGCTTATCTGTAAGAAGAGATGTGACAGTTGTGCTCATTTGTAATAAGATCATTACAATGAGGCTCTCAAGGCCTTTTTACAATAAACAGGAGTTTCAAAAACCCTAAACATCCAAAAACCTAACCCTAGGAGATGAAGCGCCAAAAGTCATGTGGGCCCCGTTTGGGTAAGTCAGTACATCAACTTCTCGGGGTCGTAACTTTTGTATACGATCTTTGTTTTAGGTGTATGATAGCCCATTGGAAAGATATATCCGAGGACTACAACAGTTGCACAAAATCATGAAATTTTGCAACCACAACATACCCCAAAAAACGTCGTTTAGGGCCTCAAAACGGCTCCGAAAGTTCAGGACCTGAAAAACTACTAAAAATAGTAAATTATCAAAATTTCTAGAAATTTGTTTTGAGACAGTTGGAAAAGGTGGGTAGCCACTGATATCCACCTAGATCAATCCTCAATCCTTAGGAAGCAATGGTCTCCATTGCATTGAGTTCCCCCATCAGATGAGGAAATTTCTGCTGAATTTGGCCCCGAGTGAGCCACTTGACTTGGTGTAGGAGTTGCCCTGCTTTGACGACTCGATAAAGATGGATCCTTTGTTGTCGAGTGCCCTTGATATGTGTGTCCACAATATGATCACTGGATGCCTATTGTATGCAATCGGAGTTGAGCTCTGTTGGTGTCAATTGTTCTGCTACGTCTAAGGTGTCCAATAATGGTGGGAAATAAGGCCGAAGGAGCTCCACGTTGAACACGGTGTAGGCCAAGGAAAGGAGGAATGTTGAGCGCAAAATCATTATCCCCCACAACCTTGGTGATGGTGTACGGCCCATAACGGAGTGGGCGAAGCTTCCGATGGGGTCCTGTAAGGCGTTATTTCTGTAAGTGCAACCAAACTTTGTCGCCCACCTGAAGTGAAACATCTATGGGACCCAATGGTTGGAATCCCAACCCCACCTGAAAGAGGCTGTAGCCAGTTGAGATATGCAGGGCTCAGTTGTAGCTATGCTGGACATAGTGAAGACTCTCATCCCATGTGTGAGGGTGCTTGGAATTACACATGCGCATGATATGCATGATCATTCGATTTACGACCTCGGTTTGGCCATCTGTCTGGGGGTGGAAGGTCGTGGATTTGGTGAGCTTGGTGTCCAGCAGTGACCAGAGGCTCGACCAAAATGTCCTGAGAAATTGACTATCCCGATCTGAGACAATGATTTTTGGGATTCCAAAATGTACCCAGACTCATTCAAAGAAGAGCTTGGTAGTGGCTTCTACTGTGATGCTCTTCTTGCAAGCAACCAGAATCTCCATCTTAGAAAAGCGATCGACAACCACAAAAACACAGTCATTTCCTCGCTTGGTGGATGGGAGGCCCAACATGTAGTCCATTGAGATGGATTCCCATGGTCTGTCAGGAGTAGGAATAGGGGTGTACAGGCCCTGTTTCTTAGTGGTCAGTTTGGCAATAGCCCAGGCAATGCAAGACCTGATATACTTGTTGACCTCCTATCAAAGTTTCGGCCAGTAGAAATGTTTTTTTTTATCATCGCCACTGTCTTTTTGACGTTGAAGTGTCCTGCCACCCAGCTATAGTGGGATTCCCAGATCATCTTCGCTTGCTCACTTGAGGGAACACATATATGGCCCAGACGACACAACAACCCATCCTGAAGATGGAAATTATCAACAACTGCCTTTGCACCCAACATTTGGTAGGTGGTGGCGAAGTTTGGGTCTGTCTCATAGAGTTAGGGCTATCCAGAGATCTCATGGCCGTAGGATTCTAGCACTGTGGTGAGTGTCGCAACCAGTGGTCTGTTGAGGAAATAAACAACGTGGTTGGTGCTTCCTGTTTTATACTTGATGTTGACGTGGAATTGCTGCAAGTATGTGGACCACTTTTGATGGCAGTCATTCTGCAATTTTCCTTGTGTCTACATGAACTATAGTGGCTTACAATCAGTGTGGATGACTATCTCCCTCCCAAGAATGTAATGTCTCCACTGGCGGCAGGCTTGCACAATGGAGTACGTTTCTTTGTCGTAAGTAGGGAACTTACAAACAACATTTGATAGTGTCGCACTATGATAGGCCACGGGGTGGTCGTGCTGCATGATAATGGCACCCACAGCATAGTCTAAAGCATCAATCTCAATCTCAAAGGGTTGTTGCAGGTCTGGTAGTGAAAGTATTGGGGCTGAGCACAAGCGTTGCTTCAAATCATCGAACACTTGTTGTTGGGGCCAGCCCCACGCAAATTTTTCCTTACCACCACCCCTAGTTATTTGGCTGAGGGCCCATGCAATATAGGAGAATCCCAACACAAACCTGCGGTAGAAATTGGCAAGGCCCAAAAATCTCTGAAGCTCAGTGAGTGTGGTTGGGGCTGGCCAGTCACGGATGACTTGGATCTTGGATGGATCCACATGTATGCCATGTTGATCAATGATGTAGCCTAGGTAATGGACCATGTCCATGCCGAAGGAGAATTTTTCCAAGTTGGCATATAGCTTGTGCTGCTGCAGGGTGTGCAGAACCTATTGAATATGCTACAAGTGTTCAGCCCAAGTCTTGTTGTAAATCAGAATGTCATCAAGATACACCACTACAAAAGTATTGGTGAATGGTCGCAGGATATTGTCCATCATCCTCATGAAATTGGTTGGAGCGTTTGTGAGATCAAAGGGCATGACCAACCATTCAAAAAGGCCTTCCTTTGACTTGAAGGCGGTCTTCCATACATCAGTCTATTCTATCGAGACCTGGTGGTAGCCAGACTTCAGATCAATCTTACTGAAGTATTTGTCCCCCATGAGTTGATCAAGGAGGTGATCAATTCGAGGAATCGGGTATCAGTTTTTTACTGTGATTTTATTCAGAGCCCGATAATCAATGCAAAGTCGCTAGGTTCCATCTTTCTTTTGTACCATCACGGTTGGGCTCCCGCAAGGTGATGAGCTAGGATGGATGTGCCCCTTGTGGAGAAATTCTTGGATCTGTCACTTGATCTCCTCATTCTCTAATAGAGAGCGGCAATAGACTGGCCCATTGGGCAGCAGTGCGTCGGGGGTTAGATCAATGGGGTGATTGAATTGGCACTACAGAGGTACCCCGGTAGGTGAGGAGAAGATATCTGAGTATTCTTCGATGACCTTATCTACTTGCTTATGTTGTGTGGAGAGGTCGACCACAGAGACCTTGGATGTGGATGTGATTTTTATCTCATGCTGAGAGAGAATCACGAAGAATATAAACTTTCCCGTCTGAGAGATGACCTTCCTGCATTTCTTAGCAGAGATCAAGGAAATATCACTAGGTGGGACAGCCTCAGGTATCCTGTACAATTTCCTGTTCAAAGTAATAATAACACTATGAGGCCTAGACTCATATACAGCATGATGTTTCCATAAATAAGGTTGGCCCAAAAGAACATCAAAAACTTCAAGAGGAGCAACAACACACAATACCTCATCTTTGAAGGGCTTGATGCCGTACGAAAGTTGACACTGTTGGCTGATGTGGAGATCGCTCTCTTGGCGGAGCCATCCAATGGTGTAGGGTTCTGGGTGCAGCGTTGTCGGCAGGGCCAGCCGCTTGACGACCTCTACTGAGATGAGGTTCTTCTAGCTACCACTATCAATGATGAAGTGCAGTGGGGTTCCTTTTACCCACATATGTGAATGGAAGAGGCACTCTCCTTCTTTTGGCTCGTCTGGTTCACCATGCTGGAGCTTGATGGTAGCAACGGTGGCACTGGGTTTCGTGCCAATGATTCGTCTTCCCCTTTCTATTTTTGACTTAGAGTCAGAACCTGTATCTGATCCAGAGGATTTCACTTCGGCCACCAGCATCTGCTTTGAGTGGCAGTCAGCAGTGTTATTCCAAGGGCTCTTATGGAAGTCACACCACTTCCCAGTATCTTTCTTTGTCTTTCTGGCATCTGTCTTTGCTTGCGGCTTGGATTGGTTGTCCTGATACTATCCATCTTTGCTCTATCCTTTGTTCTATGGGTTGGCACCACCCTTTCCTGGATTTTGTTGTGAGAGGTTCCTTGGCCCAAATTGTCGTGTCTTTTGTTTGAGCTTCTGCTTGATTTTGACAACATATCGGTAGGCAACACCCAAGGATGAGATGTCTAGAAATTCCATTTTAGTCTGGATGTATCTATGCAGCACACCGCGATACTTGAGCACTAAATGTCTCTCCGAATATTTGATACCCATCTTGGTGTGCTAGGTATGGAAGATATTTGTGAAATTTGGCACTGCTTGGTCTCTTTTTTTCCGCAGTGTGGTCCATTTGGTATACAAGTCCTCATAAATTCTGGCAAGGTAGTATTGTTCCTTAATAGGATCCCTAAAGGATTCCCAGGTGGCCATGACTATAAATAATGAGGGTTCCTCTGTTTCCTTTTGCTCACAGAAAGTTTCCACCAATCTTTGACATGGGGAACAACTTTGAGGAGCACAAAAGTAATCTTTTCTCTATTCGAAAAGTTATGGACAAAGAAACACCCTTCTAGTAGATTCAACCACTTGTCTATAGCATCTGCGTCTATCTGACCTTCAAATATAGGAATATCAAAACTTACTATTTTTCTTTCTAATTCAGCAAATATTTTCTCTATTGTTGGTTGGTAATGTAATTCCTCTAGTTCCGGGAATGACTCCAATCCACACCAAAGTTTGGTGTAGTAGAGTTATAATTGAATATGGTAGGATTTCTATAGAGCCTGATGAACTGGCTGCTCAACCCTCCATCTATGTGAGTTGTCTTTTAAATTTTCGACCCATAGTTGAAACATTTCTTGTGGAGGTAGTGATCTTGAAGTGCCTGCCTACTCTTTTACAAACAATCTATATTTCTCCATTGTTGGAACCTTCCTAATTCTGAACACAGGGTCTTCGAATGGACTATATTTATCCATTTCTATCCAGATTAATAAAGAAGGGAATTTGATGGCCTTCCCAAATTCTTATCATTCTTTGCAATTAGTCAGGATGATGTTGGCCATGTATTTAGACCAGTTGAAGATTTTTTCCTTTTTAAATATTTGGTCGATTGACTCTATCATGGTCATTTTGAATTCGAATGCTCGACTAGTTGGTGTAAAGCATAAGGAAACAATTATGGTTGTCCATATTACATGCAAGTCGAGGAACTTGTTGATAAATAACCCCTTTGAAGTTTTTTCTATAGTCGACCCGATCAACATTTGCATTTGAATTTTTCGGGACCTGTACCCCCATATTTGGAATGCCGGTGATTTTGTGAATAAGCTTGTATGTTATTACTATTATCTCTTCGAGCCAAATATATCCATCGTGATACCGACTGACAATAAAATTTGCTGCTTCTTCCTTCCATCACCCGAAGTTGGCAATTTGTTGGGCTACTAGGAGGTGTCTGATTCTTTATTTTGCTAGGAATTTTGTTTCAGGATTCCAGAATATGTTCTCCTTCCCCCAATATAGAAAATTTTGCCATTGTTTTCTCCAATCCATATCCTCCAGTTGTGACTATTGAATATTCTACATTCAAATTTGCAACAACGTTGCGGTTGTCTTGTCGAACCTTTCTCTTGGCCTTGATCCTTCCTCTGTCTCAACGAATTCTCCTCACATTCTCAACATATATAAGTCTAATTCAATGGTATTCAACAAGTTGGGGAAATTTTCAGGTTCACTCGGGTGCTCAGTCGTCTCTTTAATCTGTTGTGGGTGAGAAAATAACAATGATGCAAAGTCAAATGCGTCCTCCAAATTTATAGGCGAGAGAGGGATATTTGAATTAAATGTGGCCAGTTGTTCCTTAAATTCCGGTTCCTATATCATAATTGTTGGTGATAAGTTCATCATATGAGGGGACATCTAGGGTAGTTCTTAGCTGGTAGTCATGCAAGTCTTGTCATGCATTAATTGTAGCAATTTTCACTTGGATTTCATTCATGTCGAGTCATCCCAAATTTATGTTAGTGGTTTTTCAATTGTCTTCTCTATCGCATTGAGCATTAATGTTTTTTTCAAGTTCGTCAGTCCTTTCCTGTCGTGTCTTAAATTAGTTGTACTTAGAGTCATAATTTTCATTGTCAGTTTTTTCTCTTGCATGATCAACTAAGTATCCTATGTTGATCCGTGGTCGATAAATTTTTTGTCCAACTGCTTATTTTGTATCGCCGAGTTTTCTCTTTCCAATTCTTCTTTGTCAATGTTCTTGATATTTACTGCGTTCATATGTTTTATGGTAGTCTCCTTTATTATGGATTTTCTCGCTTGAACCTCACTCACTTGATTTGGATCCACCTCAATAACTCGACTATTGGTTCATGGGTATTTGTCGTAAGTGTGGATATGGACTCATTTGTCAATCTCTTATTCGTCCACTTTCTCTGTGTCTTAACTAGGGTCTTCTTTCTCTTTTCATTATACTTTTTTCTTACTTATTTTTTTCCAATATTTGGAGCTTCTTTAATACTTAAATTTTCGTACGACAAATTCTTGTATCTGAATTCTTTGTAACTAACTTTTAGTTTAAAAAAATATCTAGTTCTTAATACTATTATTAATATACACTGATCTACTTCTACTTCGACTAGACTATTATATTTCCAATCGATCCATGTTGGCATGATTTTCGACAGGTTTTTCCAATGGGGTTCCTCCTCTCTATGTATTATACTTCTTTAAATGAGCATTGTTGGCACAAGGGCATACCCGAGGTTCAACGCTTCAAAAGTGCACCAACAAAGCCCTAACTACCGGCCCTTTCGGCAACATCTGCGAGGCATTCGAAGTCTTACCTGAGGTAGAGGCAGGGGGGTTATAGGACTCAAGTGTCTATAACCAAGATGGGACACAGATCTGTGATTACAATTACTTCGCAGAGTACTTAAGAACTACATGCATTAGTTTATCAACTTTATTCATGTTGTTGAACAAACCCTAAGAATAGATCGACGCAATAATAATGACAAAATACACATTGCACTTAACATCATAAGTTAGATATAGCACATTCAACATAAATAAAGCACTAAGCATTCATAGATCTATCTATCATACATAACAACCAATGCACTAAGTAGACCCACAGCATAAACATCATAGTACAAAGCAAACCATCTACACATGATATACATAGTTCACCCCAGTGTGGGGCTACATCCACCAACTGTTTCTTCTTCTTTATTAGGCTTCAATCTCTTACATTCATCTACTCTTGTGCACTAAACCACAGAGCCGATCTTTGCACTGGACAAGTGATATGCACACTAAGCACTGGATCCACCTTACCAAAATCAGGTAAAGGCATAGAGCCAACTCCTCTATCAAGCATATAGCATTACATACATAGTTGTTTCCACTAAGCAATCCAAAACGACTTGCACTTAGCCTTGCAAGATATCAACTCTTTTCTACATTAAATTCTTACGTATTTATACTTTTATATTTACAAAAAGGCCTAATCATGGGTAAACCCATGGGCCGACATCCCATAACTTGTTACAAAACCCTAAGAACCCTATGTTGGGTCCACAAAACCCACAAAACAAGTGAGATCCACCATCTCAGCTCCACTTGGGAGCTCCTTCCTCGATCATTGCATCGAAGTCCAAAAAGTGTTCAATCCTAACCAAGATTTCCTCAAAACTTGTTTGAGGGACAACAGGCCCCCAACACTCACCTGTGACTCATCCCAAGTCACTCAAATCTGTGCAGCGCTTCTTCGAAGGCCTCGAGCTTAGCTCAAGCTTCCTCGACATGTTGCTTCACCTGAGCCTCCTGCTCAACAAGATCTTGGATCATCTGCGCTGTAATATTCCCTTCCAGGTGCTTTTCCATTGTCGCAACCACTTGGTCCAGTTGCGAGCCTTTTCCTTTGATCTCTTCAGACACTGTGCAGGCTTCATCCTACATCGGTTGTATCCTCTATGTGACTTCCATTACTCTACCTTGAATGGCAGTAATTTGATGTTAGATTCTGTGTTGTTCTTGAGATCTCTTCATTCTCTCAACTACAGTAAGTAACTTCATCTGCGCCTATACTGACAGTTCCTGTTGATGCGCCTCCTGTAGCTACGCTTCTAGTTTCCTCAGATCTGGATCTTCTGCCAGGAATTCATAAGTCTGGGCACTTCTATTTCTCAGCTGCTTGCATTCTGAGGTGAGGGCTCTGATCCTTCCAACTGCATTCCTAGCGGCTTCGTCCCTCTGATCGTGCACTTCTTGTGGAGTGCTAGGTACTGCATGAATCTCCAACTCCATTATCCTCACTTGAAGCTGCTGGATGGCCTCAATGAGCTTCACCACTTGAACCTAAACCAGCTCATGTTATTCTTGTGTCAAGCCTGGCACAGAGCGAAGTGATTTTCTCACTACTTCTTTGATCATGGTCTGCTCTATGAGTATTTGGTCCTTTTCCCTCTATATCTTCATTTTGTCCTCCTTGAGCATCGCCTGAAACTCATAATTCTCAGTTTCATACGTGGTTACACAGTACCATGCAACTCATAGTTTCTCTAAGACTTCCTCTTTCTCTTTCTTCAGGGATTTTGTAGCCTTTTCCTTTTCTTCTTGGACTTTATGAAGTCAAGCCTCTGTTGCATCTGCTAATGTTCTCAATTGGGTGGGATCATCCCCCAATTCTACAATCTCCGATGAGGAAGGCGCAGTA
>ML804048.1:347299-377892 GCA_009831015.1 Picea engelmannii
CCTCCATCACTCTGCAGACTAGACCGATATCATCCTCTATGAGCGTAGCCTCTAGTTGGGGCTTACTGTCGTGGGTATTCTTTCTTGCCAAGGGTTTCTACGGAGAAACCTTCCTCTTCTTCGGTGTTTTTGTCTCGGTTGGGGGATCCTTCGACGGTGTAGCTTTGCCTTCTCCTTGATTTTCTCCTTCATCCCCTTCTTCTTCATTTACTTCATCTCCTCCTCCTGCGGGCGAGCCAGATCCATTTTCTTTAGAGGCGTTGTCTTTCTCATCAATCTGTACATTTTGGACTTCCTCCTTTTTCTTTTTCTTCTTCACACTGGTCTATCCGACATGCTCGACCCGAGTGACCAAGGGGCTTCCTATGATATCAACGTTAGAGAGTTTTGCATCTACAACTAGTAGAAGGAACTCCTCTGGAAATTCCTTGGTGATATGCTCCATGTCTTCGTCAGTCATCTTATATTAAGACTGTAACTCTTCCTTGCTCTCATCCTTGTGTGCGGTGATATAAATAAAATGTGGATCTACGTGAAACTTGGCTATCGATCTGTACTGGTGCAAGGTGCGCGATGTCATGCACAACAATGAATCTATGGAAACCTTCAGTTTCTGATAGTAGGCATGGAACACTATGTTTGAATGCCATTGCTTCGACATGTCATTTGTGTACCATAATGTAGAAAATCTAGCTGCCAATGGCTCTGATGGTTCAATTTATGGAAAAGTCTCTTGCTCAGGCATTTTCCAAGAGACAAATGAAATCAACACAAGTAGCCAGCTGAAGTGGAACTTGTATCCCTGATCTTGCACTTTGCGATAGTCTTTCTCAAGATCATTGACGAGGTAACTCTCCCAATTCATCTGCATCCCCTCCATGCATTTTCCTGCGAGGTCCACCATGAACCTAGTGACCTTTGTCGGGTGATTCTTTCTTACAAGCTTTCCAGCTATGAGTTGGAAATCGAGGTGCAATGCACCATCCCGGATAGAGGCTACCTTGTAGCCTCTCTTTCCCTTCGCAACTTCGTCGTATTCCTCCTTGATGCGTTGTGCCAGGGAGCGATCTAAGGTCTTCCCTGGGTAGAACTATTGAGGTTCATGTCCATGCATGCTCAATCCTGTAATTAAGTGGATCAACATTGGATCCACAGTAATCTGCTTGTCGAGCCGTAGGTATCCACCATGATAGCATGATAAGAGGAGTTTAACACAAGCGTTAAAATCCTGATGTCGGCCAAAATGAGGAATCTTCATCATGTTTAGTATCATGGATTGTGCCAACTCCTTTATCCACGACTGGGTGATGATGCAAGGCTTCTTCCTAGTGGTCTTCATTAAATATCTATGGGGTGTGAGCATGGCATAGTTCTTTCGGTCTCTAAGGTTAAAATCATTATTCTTCAATAGTGGGAGTTGTCCCAACTTACTTCCCACTATGTGTATTCCCTTCGGAATGTACATGGTGATCAATGTGTACTTGAAGTCCCATGGGATGTTGTCGTGGTTAACCGTACCAGCCAAAGGTGGGATATAATCAGGTAATATCGACAGGATCTGCTTCGCATTAGCCAGATCGTCGTGATGCTTACTTCGCTTCTCAGTCATAGGGTTAGTACGGCCCGAACATCCTCCAGTCGAAGGGGAATCCTGGAGTCCCCTAGTCGACGATTCTTGAAAACCTTCAGACATAGCTCTATCATCCATAAACTTCTTAAGAACCTCTTCGACAAACTTCTCTAACTCAGTCGATTCACTCGACATTCTCTCTTCTAAATGGATAGGTCAGGGTAGGTGAATGGACATATGGAGTAAACAATGGATGGTGAGGTCTAGGTTTTGAAATCACAGTTCAACACACAATCAATTCTCAACTAATCACGGGAGGAAAAAAGTGGTCCCAGCACAGCATCAGATAGGTTAAATAAGTGAGCGTCATAACATATTCTTCCAACAGGTAGGAATGCTTCCATCAATGTGAATTTTTTCGTTATGGCGCGGTCTCAACGTCCAACGGTGGTCTATCTACCCATAAATGATTTTCCTAGCCATTCTAGAGTGTCGTTCTAATGGTCGAGGTGCCTCCAACGGCCATATACCTTCGCCAAGGTGAAGTCCCATTCTGCGCGGTTCTGTTGTTTCGGCGAGGTTCAAATCCTACAAACCTACCTCCTGCGAAGTATTCCATTTGTTCTCTGTAACTTCCTGTAGTTTTTCCAACTTGGATTTCTTCTTACTAAACTTCCTTTCCTTCTTTCCTGTGATCCGAGTCTCTCTAATTGTTTATGGATTCCTCTTTCCATTCTTATTCCTATCTTCTTCTAGCGTAGTGAATTTGTGTTGTTGATGTTCTCTCAAAGGGTTCGAAGTTAATACCTCTTCTCTTATCAATTCCTGGGTGGATATACTTTCTTCTTGCATGGATAGTTCCTTCAAAGCTTCTTTCTTTCTTTCAACCTTGACAACTAATTCTCTTGTCTTCTGTTTCTTCAACTCAACTTCTCATTCTTCTATCAGTCGATCTATTTTTCTAGCTATGAAATCCCTTAGTTCTTGCTTTTTCTTTTCTTTAGCTGCTTCCTTTTCTTTCCTTCTGATCTAATCCTTCTCAATCCAAGTCTTACCTAGAAAAAGGGGGAAAGGGGCGTTGCTCTCAACACACTTAATGACTTCAAATTCCTCTTCAGTCGATGTTCCATGAATAATAACAGGTACATAGTAACTCTTCCACATAGGGTTATCATCTTTCCTTTGAACAAGCCTATCCTTCCCAATGAAGGTACCATAGTAGTCTTTCCCAAAATTTCCCAAGTGCCTTCTATCATAATATTCACTTGTGTCTCTTAATCCAAGACACTGTCTATGTCGAAGTCTCCTATTCTTGCACTTAGGTGTTTTTTTACTTTCAAGATCTCTGGTAAGCATACATCTTTGTGATCATCCATCATTTATTTCAATTGTTCTAATGTAGTCTGAACTTTCTCTGATTCTTTCCCTTGATGATTCTTAAACATGCTCTTATTCTCTTGAATTCCTTCATAGTTCTCTTGTCTCATGCTCATTTGTTCAACTTTAGCAATCATCCTTGGACAATCCTCAACCTCATGACCAACAACTTTACAACAAAGACAAATAGGACATGTACCAGGGCATTTCTTAGCAAGATGTCCTGGTCTTCTGCAGTTATAACATAGTTTCAATCCTCTCTTTCTTTTAAACGTTCCCCAACCTCTCCTATACTGTGCACTAGGATCACATTGTTGGACCTACAATTTGCAAAAATTCTTTCTAGGTTCCTGCATCCAATTATTAGTCCAAAAATTCTTTCTATGCATAGGAATAACATATCTTTCTTTATTTTTATCAAATTTATTCAGATCAACTCTTTCTTCCAACTTCTCCCTATCTTTTAGACTAGGATAGAATCTATTAAAGATACTTAAATTAATGCTTTCGAAACAAAAATTTCCACTTATCTTACTCTATCAAAGCACAAAGCTTTACCTCTTTCAATATCTTACCTCTTTTCTTCAAATCGGGTTTATTTCTTAGCATAGAGCTTCGCAAGTCAAGTAGAGTACTATGCACTATAGCAGCAGATCTACACACAGAGCTTCTATTTTCTTTACTTCAATTCCCAGCAATAATAGTTTCAAGTCCTGACAATGGAACCATTTGTTGGCAAAAGGGAAGACCCAGGGTTCAATGCTTCAACAATACACCAACAAATCCCTAACTACCGGCCCTTTCAGCAACACCTGCGAGGCAGGCAAAGTCTCACCTGAGGTAGAGCCAGGGGAGGTTACATGACTCAAGTGTCTGTAACCAAGCTAGGACATAGATTTGTGATTACAATTACTTCACAGAGTACTTAAGAACTACATGCATTAGTTTATCAACTTTATTCATGTCGCAAAAAAAACCCTAAGAATAGATCGGCGTAGTAATAATGACAAAATACACATCGCACTTAGCATCATAAGTTAGATATAACACATTCAACATAAATAAAGCACTAAGCATTCATAGATTTATCTATCATACATAACAATCAATGCACTAAGAAGACCCACAACATAAACATCATAGCACAAAGCAAACCATCTACACATGATATACGTGGTTCACCCCAGTGTGGGGTTGTGTACACTAATTGATTCTTCTTCTTTATTAGGCTTCAATCTCTTACATTCATCTGCTCCTGTGCACTAAGTCACATAGTCGAGCTTCACACTGGACAGGTGGTTTGCGCACTAAGCACCGAATCCACCTTCCCAAAATCAGGTAAAGGCACAGAGCCAACTCCTCTATCAAGAACAGAGCCTTACATACACATATTGTTTCACTAAGCAACCCAAAACGACTTGCACTTATCCTTGCAAGCTATCGACTCTTTTCTACATTACATTCTTACTTATTTATACTTTTACATTTACAAAAAGGCCTAATCATGGGTAAACCCATGGGATGACATCCCATAACCCATTACAAAACCCTAAGAACCCCATGTTAGGTCCACAAATCCCAAAAAACAAGTGAGATTCACGATCTCAGCTCCACCTGGGCACTCCTTCCTCTATCACTGTGTCAAAGTCCAAAAAGTGGTCAAAACTGACCAAGATTTCCTCAAAACTTGGTCGAGGGCCAACAAGCACCATTAATTAATTTTTTAAATGGGTTCCCCAACAAAGTTCAAAGTTGAGCTACGCTTGTTGGTTGAATATATTCTATAACATAAATACCAAGACATGTTGTCTCCCTTTTTATCTGTCGTATAGTAGAACTAGGTCTCTATTTTTTATCTCCTTCTTTTTTAGATGACGATCATGCCATGATTTTTGTTATTGTTTTTGAACTTCTTGGTGGTGAATTGCTATTAATCTTCCTTCTTCCAGCTTATTCAATCAATAAATATGATCTTGTTTTCTTCTGTCTTGGTCGAATTTAGCAACAGTTTCTACTCTATCTGAGTTGGCCTAGAAGTGAAGTGGTATCACAACTTCTTTTCCATATACAATTTTAAATGGATTTTTTCTAGTTGATCACTCATAAGAATATATGTATGCCCATAAGATTGCAGGAATTTTGTCATCCCAGTCGTTCTTTTCGATGCCACATATTTTAGTGAGGCATTTATGTAGTGTCTTATTGAATTATTCAACTGCACCATTTGCTTAAGGATTATATGTCTTTATTCTTCTATGATCAATGAGAAATTTATTTAGTAGGACTTGGATTGTCTTGTTTACAAAATGTGTCCCTTGGTCACTAATTAGAGTTAGTGGACATCCAAATATTGTGATTATTTTCTCATAAATAATTTTTGTCGCAACCTCTTTAGTGCATGTTTTGACTGGTTCTGCTTCTTCCCACTTAGTCACATATTCCACTACAGTGATAATATATGTTTTTCATGTTCTCTTTGCTCTCTAAGGAAATGGACCGACAAATTCAATGGCCTAGATCTCAAATGGTTGATTAGGATTGACTGATGTAATGGCATCTCATTCTTCCACAAAGGTCAACCCATTCTTTAACATATATCACATTTCTTGACCTACTCCCGACAATATTTATGTAAATTTGTCCATCATAGACCCACCTAAAGTATCTTCTGCACTATCATGTCAGCCTGAAAGTGGCCCCCAATAGGTATCGCATGTGGCTCGCTGATAATATATTTTTTTTCATGTTCTAGAGCACATCTCCTTAAGACGTCATCATGTCCCATTTTGTATAGATATCCATTGGTGATTGTGAATGGTGCTACTTTTAGAGCTAACACTTTCTTTTTATTTGCTAAAATATATTCGGTTGCTTTTCCTTCTTCCAAATTTTTTTCTATTTCTTCCAAAGCTTTTGGTTTTTCTTCGACACAGAATATATGTGTCTCTGGAAGGTCGTCCTCTATGTCATTCAAGTTCTCCCCTATATCGAGCTGAGACAGATGATCAGACCTGACGTTCTTTTTCCCAGGTCATACAATTATGTCGAACTCAAATTATTGGAATAGTAATAACCAACGACAAATTTTTCCTTGGTGAACAGGTTTATTGACTAAATATTTTAATGCCTCATGATTTGTAAAGAATGTGAATGGGTTTTCCATAAGTAGTGTCGGAATTTCTGCAAAGTGAATGTCATCGACAATGCTTCCCTTTATATGGTTGAGTAATTCCTTTCTATTTTATTCAACTTATGGCCGACATATGCATTCAGGTGGTCACTTGTGTAGTCATATGGTTGTGCTAGAACTGACTTGACAACGAAATTTGAAGCATCGATATGGACATGAAACTTTCTCGATCAATCGGATAATTTTATTATGGGGGATTCGACCAACTTCATCTTTAAAATTTCAAATGACACCTGGTAGTCTTGACTCCATCTAAACACAATTTCTTTCTAAATCAGTTCATCCATTGGGAAAGTGATATCTGAATAGTGGCGTATAAATTTTCGGTAATACCTAGTATGTCCGCGAAATATTTTAATTTGTTTCTGATTTACAGATGGCTTCAAGTCAAGGATGATTTTGATTTTTTCCATGTCGACTTTTACACCATCCTTACATACCACGTGGCCTAAGAGAATGCCAATTAGTGTGGAAAATATGCACTTCTTAATATTGAGAGATAATTGGATTTGTTTTCATCTCTCCAACATTAGTCTGAGCCATTGTATATGGTTTTTGAATAGGTTGTATATATTCCATTCATTGAAGTAGACAACCATTGTCTTGTAGATGTATTCTTGAAATGATTTTACTACTATTCTTGAAAATATTGTTGGGGCATTATTTAGCCAAAATGGAATTACCCTATAGGCAAAGGAGTTGAATTCAGAGACATATGTCATCTTCGGTTGATCTTCTTTAGCTATAGGGACTTGATTGCATGGATGATTTTGGGGGCTAAATTTCGCTCATGGGCTAATTTTTCATGGTTATTCCAAAAACGAGATTCGCTATTTTAAAAATGATTCGCCCAAATTCTATAGGATAAAATTATTTTACCTTAAAAATGGCCTAAATTTTATAAAAACTATTTAAAATCCTTATAAATTTGAATATTTTTACAAAAATATCGCCAAACATTTATAGTTGGAATATGAAGGATTAGTAAGATTCGCCAAGGTTTCTACATTTTAAAATAATTTTCCATCCTTAAAATCATCCCTACTTGATTGTATCCTGAAAATCCGTATTTGAATGAGCAGCATTCATGACCTGAAACTTGATTAATTATTTCATCAGCGAATGCAATGAGAAATGGATCTGTTAAAGTTAGTTTGTTGAGACCTCTGAAGTTGACACAAATTATTAACTTCTTAGGTCCAAGCTTCTTCAGTTGAACCACCATAGGAATTTTCCATTCAAATTTTTTGATAGGATATATGATGTATGTTGAGAACATTCCTTCGATTTCCTTTTGAACGATGGGCTTGTATTTGTGAGCTAATTTGTAAGGTCACTTTTTGATTGGTGTTTCTCCTCGGATGAGTTCAATTTTCATCTCTCCCATTTCTTCTACAAGTCATTTTAGATATTTATAGTCTCATGAAAATACATCTTGTTATTCATTGAGTAAGTTACTATGTTGGTTGTCTCCTTGTTTGTCCAATAGTCACCTACTCATGCCATTTTTGGTTGATCATGATTTGATATATTGAAATCCTTTGTCTTTAATTCATCATTCATCCACTCTGGTGGTTTTTCTTCTTCGAGATGATGATCCCCTTCTTCAATTATGTTGAAGACCTCTGGGAAGTCGAGATGTTCACTTTTATCCTTTTCTTCCTTAGATATTTTTAATACTGATTTTACATGGTTTGCATCATTGGGTGGTCACTCTTCCATCAAAAACTCTATCCATGACAGATTTTGTTTTCCATATATATTATTGATGTTGTCGAAACAAGGTGGCAAGACAATGTGGATCCTTTGTCTACTGTCATCTTCCCTTTTTCTTTTTTTATAGATGGTGTTGGCTTTTCTAGGAAGCTCTTAATTTGTTGTGTTATTTCTTTTAGATGTTCCTCCTCCAGAATAAATTTGAAGTTTTTAATAAAATTTTCTTTAACGTCGGACCAGTTGAGTGTATGGCCACATTCTTATTTGATTTTGTACCATTTATTTGGTATCTCGTCTAGTGTGTTTAGGAACATGTTTGGCCATTCCCTTTCATCTCTATATCCTATTATGCGCCATTCATTCTCACAACGGTGGATATTCTCGACTAGGTCATACCCAACCTTGAAAATAGGGATGTTGGCTACTTTGGATAGTTTCTTTTCTCCAAATCGTTCTACAAAGTAAGTTGATACAGTTGTCCATGTTTGTAGTCTTGGGGAATGTGTTTCCCACCACCTTGCATCTTGGCCTATAAAGGTTTCTACCAAGCTTTGAGTTATTCCTTGTTCTTCGACAAATTTAGAAACTTCCTCAACATGTGTCGATGAAACGTTTCGTTCATTGTAACGTAGTGGCTTTTTCACTGTGTTTTCGGTTGGAATAAGTGTAGGAGTTTGTCGAAGTCTCTTTTCATAAACTATATGTATTTCTTGAATTGAATATCATGTTCTGGAACGTTTAATTGCGATGGTTTCAATGGTCCAACAATATTTTGAGTGCACCTCATGATTTTCAATATGTCGGTTGTATAGTGTTGAGTCATAGTTTTGTCCAACCGACAGGGGATATTTTGTTGAGATTTATGTTGATTAATTGGGTTGGTTGTCATTGATGTCAACCCTTGAAGAAAGTTTAGTAGTGAATTCCTGTAGTACAAAGGTTTGGGTAATGGACCCAAGTTTGTTTTATGTATAATGGTATGAGTTTTGATATATTTGCAGGTACGACTATTTTATATGGATAGTACATGTCATGCCATTCCCGGTGGTATGTGGAATTTCACATAACTCCTCACGGTTTGATATTTATGGCCTTACGAAGTTGAAGGACCCTCATATGATTGGCTTGAAACCCCAAAAGGTCAAATAAGTCAAACTGCTTGCAAAGAAGAAATTATTTAAATAATAAAGTGAAGTGACAAATTCAAACAGGATTATTTAAATAATAAATTGAAGTGACAAAGTCAAAGAGGATTATTTAAATATTAAAGTGAAGTGACAAAGTCAAAGAGGATTATTTAAACAATAAAGTGAAGTGATGAAGTCAAAGAGGATTATTTAAATGATAAAGTGAAGTGACAAAATCAAAGAGGATTATTTAAATAATAAAGTGAAGTGACAAAGTCAAGGAGGATTATTTAAATAATAAATTAAATGGAGAACCTTCTAATTATGGAAAGTGGTTATAAGAAGGTTAACCCTAAAATGAGGAAAATGGGTTAAGTAGTCAAGTGACTATTGGATACATGGACAAGTGGCAATTTGGGCAAAGTTGGACATAGGTGATTATGTGGACAAAGTGGCTATGTGGACAAAGTGGCCTATAATATGCTTCTAAGGAAGATACTTCGAGAGTATAAATAAGAGGCAAGGGTCTCTCTTTTTAATCACACTTGAGCATATTGAATATCTACAGGTGACTGAGGTAACCAAAGGATATCTAAGCCGAATTTCAAAGGGAAGGTGAAGTAAAGAAGGTAGAAATTCAAGGGAGGATAAATTTTTTTGATGATGCTTTCTAATGTGTTTCACATAAAAACATCATAACTTATTCATAAAAGATCCAAATTCAGTAAGACCAAATTTGTTGGTTAGAGTACAGTTTGTAGTATTCTGTGTAAAATTTCTAGATCCATACAACAAATATTATGTGCGGGGCACGCTCTACAATTTTTCTCTCTAGAATAAGCAAGAATTCAATGAGTTTGATTACAGGTTGAGGTACAAGTTGATGCATGGTTGATACATGGTTCAGGTTATTGGTACAGGTTGTTTGGTGTAGGTTTATTGGTATAGGTTTACAGCATTATATCTCACAGTGATAGTGTGACAACGATTCAATCATTCTACTTATACGTCAGGGTGGTTGGATGGGGCAAGGAAATGTGGTTGTAGCCACCTTCTAGTTGTAGCCACCTTCTAGTTGTAGCCGAAGAACATAGGGGGTTGTAGCCTCCTTCTAGTTGTAGCCAGAGAATTAGGGAGTTGGAGCTTCCCTCAGGTTGTAGCCTAAGAAACTAGGGGGTTGGAGCCTCCTTCCAGTTGCAGCTGGAAAACAAAGGAAGTTGGTGCTTCCAATGAATGTAATTCTTCAAGACATATAATAAAAAGAATTCTGTGGTTTTCTCCCGCTTTGGGTTTCCACGTAAAAACATTGGTGTACTGTGTATGTGTATGATTTTTCATTTGTTCATTTTTTATTTACTCTGCAAATATTGGATGATAATGCTACATTGATATAACACTTTCATTATATGGTTAAAAAGGATTAGATTTATCTATTATTGATTCACCCCCCCTCTCAGTAAGCCAACAATTGGTATCAGAGAAGGGTCCTTCAGAAATCAGTTTAACCACTAAAAGGTAGATCATGGAGAGCAACAACATGTATAAAAATGGAATACCACAGTTTGATGGACAGAAGTATGCTTTGTGGAACATAAGGATGAAGAAATATATACAAGCACAGGGATTTGAAATTTGGAAATCAATTGTAGATGGATACATAGCACTAGCAGTTCCATTGAAAAATGACAAAGCTATGAAACTTGGTCGGAATAATTCCAAAGCCACAAATGCACTTCTGAATGGTCTTGTAGAATCGGTATTCACCAAAGTTGCACATTGTAAATCCGCTAAAGATATTTGGGACAATGTAATATACCAGATATAAAATGTATGCAGAACAGAAATAAAATGCTAGTAATGGCAGAATAACAACAATATAACTAGAACATTCACCACAATAACACTGAAATGATATGAGAATAATAACAAAAATAGCACTTTGAATTTGAAAGCAATGTTCACGGGCCTCTTCGAGGGGGAAACCTCCAATTGAGCAGAGCTCTATTACAATAATATCCAAGCTAGGGTTATCATACCCTCAACTCCTATTTATACTAAAAAGAAACATCTAGAGGAAGATCCTTCTAGAAGCGGAAGATTCTATTAGGTCTTCTTACATTCACCTTATTCTATTTTATTGAAAGGCCTTATTAATATTGACCTTTATTACATCTGAATATATTGTTCTACCTATGTGTGGGTTAGGACCCTAACATGTCCTCCCCCTTAAAAACATCCTTGTCCTCAAGGCTTGATATGAGGAAATTGTTGCAGAATGGTAGTTGGTTCCCAAGTGGCGTCTGTTGGAGTTGTATCTTTCCACAGGACTAGCAATTCCTTGATGGTTCTCTGATGTAGGTGACACTCACGCTGGTCCAAAACTACTTCTGTCTGTAGCCAAATGGATCCTTCTTCAGCTAACTCTGGAAGGTTGGTTTGAATTTGGCACTTAGCTCTAATCACCTTCTTTAAGCATGAAACATGAAAAACAGGATGTAGCTTCGAATGGTTGGGAAAAGCTAACTGATAGGCTACTTGTCCCACACGCTTGAGAACGATATAAGAACCATAAAATTTGGGCGCTAGCTTCTCACAATGCTCGACCTTGAGGGAAGTTTGCTTGTAAGGTTGCAGTCGAAGAAACACCTGATCCCCTTCTGCAAATTGACGTTCAGATCGACCTTGATCTGCTTGTTGCTTCATGCGATTCTGTGCCATGACCTAATTCTCTTTGAGGGTACGGAGAATAGCCTCTCGAGCTATAAGTGTTAGGTCAACCGCCTAGACCTTCGAGGAACCCAGTAAGTATGAGAGAACTGAAGGTGGCTTCTGTCCACATACCACTTCAGAAGGAGTCATGTGTGTAGTTGTATGGTATGAAGTGTTGTACCACCATTCAGCTAGGGGTAACCATTGAGCCCACTGATTTTTCTTTTCCAAGGCAAAACACCTCAAATATGTTTCCAAACACTTGTTGACAACTTCTATTTGGCCATCAGTCTGGGGATGATAAGTTGTGTTGAGATGCAATTCGGTGCCTTGTATCATGAACATTTCTTGCCAAAAATTGCTTGGGAAAGTTGGGTCACAATAAAAAACAATAGAGTGCGGCAGGCCATGAAGCTTGAAGACTTGATCCATGAAAATTTGAGCCACCGTGGATGTTGTAAATGGGTGTTGAAGGGAGCAGAAATGAGCATACTTGGAAAGGTGATCAACAACCACCATGATGAAGGATTTATTTCCCAATTTGGGTAAGTCGGTAATAAAATCCATAGAGATATCCTTCCAAATAGCAGGTGGAATCGGGAGCAGTTGTAGTGTGCCCAAAGATTTGACTATTTCTCCCTTGTTGTGTTGACACACATCACATTCAACTACAAAATTAAAAATGTCTTGTTTCATACCATCCCACAAAAAGGACCGTTTGACCCTGTCATAGGTTTTGGTGAACCCGGAGTGCCCTGTTGTGGGTGTAGCATGAAGCTCAGAAAGTACCGTGGATTTAAGCTTTGATTGTTTACT
The DNA here is from genome assembly GCA_009831015.1 of Picea engelmannii. Taxonomy (NCBI): domain Eukaryota; kingdom Viridiplantae; phylum Streptophyta; class Pinopsida; order Pinales; family Pinaceae; genus Picea; species Picea engelmannii. The sequence continues at coordinate 359,805 of ML804048.1, forward strand.
TAAATACAAAATGCCTTTGTATCGAAGTTCATCATGGAGCCAAGAGTACCCTAGGGAAGCTGGAGCATTGGACTGCATTTTTTGGATCAACTGCAAACTTTTGGGATATTGTAGCCATTCCTGGCAAACAAATTGGAGCCAATCTGGTACAATGAATGAAAGAGAAAAAAGGGATCCTTCATCTTCATATTTTCGGAAAAGTGCATCCACAACCACATTGTCTTTGCCTTTCTTGTAAATGATCTCATAATCATATCCAAAGAGTTTAGTCACCCATTTTTTTTGTTCTAGGGAGGAAATGCGTTGTTCCAGAAAATACTTGAGGCTTTGATGGTTTGTCTTAATTTGGAAATGTTGCCCCAATAGATAAGGGCACCACAGATCAACAACATGCAAAATAGCCAACATTTCCTTTTCATAGATGGATTTGCCTAGATTTCTTTCAGATAGTTGCTTGCTGGTAAAGGCCAAAGGTCGACCCACTTGCATAAGGACAACACCAATTCCTTTCCCTGAGGCATCACATTCCAACACAAAGGTCTTTGTGAAATCGAGAAGGGTGAGGACTGGAGTGGTGCACATGGCCATCTTCAAGGTTTGAAAAGCTTTAGAAGTGGATGGATTCCAAGTGAAAGAGTTATTTTTTAGGAGAGTCATGAGAGGTACTGCAATCTTCCCATAATTCTTAACAAACTTACGATAATACCCTGTTAAGCTCAGAAATCCACGCAATCTCTTAAGAGTATTTGGGTGAGACCAGTCTTGCATAGCTTCAATCTTTTTAGGATCCACCCTAACGCCATCTTTGCCAACCATATGACCCAAGTATTCTACTTCTAAGGTGCCAAAAGAACATTCATACTGTTTCAGGAAAAGTTGGTGTTGAGAGAGTAGATGGAGAACTTGATCCACATGAGCAAGATGGTTTATCCAGGTTTTTCTATAGATGAGGATATCATCAAAGAAAACTAAGACAAAATGGCGGAGAAAGGGATGGAAGACATGATTCATGAGGCTTTGGAAGGTGGAGGGAGCATTACATAAGCCAAAGGGCATGACCAAAAACTCATAGTGGCCCTCATGAATTCTAAAGGAAGTCTTCGGAATGTCTGCCTCTTTCATACGTATCTGGTGGTAGCCTGAACGAAAATCAAGTTTAGTTAAGAATTGGGCATCACTCAATTCATCCAAGAGGTCATCAATGACAAGAATGGGGAATTTGTCTTTGATGGTAAGTTTGTTGAGGGCACGAAAGTCAGGACACATTCGCCAAGAACCTTCTTTCTTCAGGACCATGACCATAAGAGAAGAGTAGGGGCTCGTACTAGGGCGGATAACGCCTTCATTAAGGAGTTCCTGGACCATTTTCTCAATTTCATTTTTTGGGAAAAGGGGTGACGATACGGATGGATATTGGGAGGAAGGCTTCCAGGTACAAGGGGAATGGAATGATCATGAACACCACGGGAAGGAGGGAGTCCTTGGGGAGTGTAAAATACCAATTGATGTTTAGAAAGGATGGATTAGAGGTCTTGCGGGACTGAGGGTGTCTATGTTGCTTGTATGGCATGGAGTTGGGAGATAACACCAAAACGACCTTTTTTGAGCATCTTTTCCATGCGATGGGAACTAATGATCTTAGGTGAACTGGAAGTGATTCCTTGGAACCTATATTGGTGGCCCTCCTGATCGAATTGCATGGTTAAGTCTTTAAAATTCATGAGAATGGGACCCAAAGTCCTTAGCCAGTCTGCACCCAACACAATGTCACAACCTCCCATGTCGATAGAAAACATATGGGATTTCATGTGGTAGTCACCAATTTGGAGACACACATTTTCACAATTCCCTCCACATTTCATGGAACCACCATTGGCAATCATGATTTGGAAATTATTAACGGCATGGATGTAGCAATGAGTTTCTTGGGTAATGCGGTGATGAATAAAATTATGGGTGCTACCACTATCAACAAGAATGATGACCTTCCGATGCTTGATGTAACCAATTAGCTTGAGGGTTTGGGGAGCAGAGAAGCCAGTGAGAGCATTGAGGGAAATGACCAGTTCTACTTCAGGAGGGTCTGAGGGAGGGGTTATGTCAGTGGATTCAGGTGACTCAGACACAAAGGGATTTTCTACATCCTCTTCCAAAATATCCTCGGAGATGGCCATAAAAAGATTTTGTTATTTACACTTGTGGCCCGGGAAATATTTTTCATCACAGTTATAACAAAGGCCTTTGAGTTGGCGTTCATCCATTTAAGCCCTGGTCAATTTTTGGATCTTTAGTGGAGAAGAGGGAGTAGTGGGATTTACTGGTTTAGGGCGAGGGATAAAGGAGGGTTTTCGATTTTGAGAAGATACAACCTGTTGTGCTTCTTTATCTCTTTTAGTATCCCCCACCCAACTCTGAGGCTGAGCCATGAGGACATGGGCCCAAATCTCATCCTTAAGGCCGTTGATAAAACACTCTCGAAAAAAGGCATCATACATGCCCTCTGTTCTAAAAGCCAGGTGCTCAAAGGCAGCTATAAAGTCTTCCATTGTTCCTAATTGTTTCAACTTTGTCAAATGGCCCAAATGGTTGGTGTTAGTGTCAAAGCATTCATAAATCTCTGCCACAAAGTGTGTCCAAGCAATATACCCTTGACAAGAAGTTTTTCTCCATTTCCACCATTTCCAACGTTCTTGATCTATATGGAGAACACCATACCGGAGTTTGGCCAAGTCATCTGTAATGTCGTATAAAGAGAAATAATGTTCCATTTGGGTTACCCAACCAGTGGGTTCCGATCCAGGTCACATTCACCCACGGAAGGCATAGGTCACGTTGAAAGTGATGGTTTTGAAAGTTATGGGAATGAGAGGAATGGTCACCTTTAGTATGTGGAGGTGAGGAAGAGGAAGGGTTATCTTTAGGGATATGAAGTTTGGTTCAGAGTACCGAAAAGACTGATTCAAGATGGGTGGTGAGGTCTTGTTTGATTTCCTCCATTGAGGACTACATGGTTGTATTGATGGCGACAACATTGGCACTGATTTGTTTCACTTCTTGTTGGGTCTCGATGAGACCAGATTGCAAGGTGTTGAAGAGAGCTTCCAAGTCTTGGCTACGGGTATGGGCCATGAGTATGGGGGAATTGAAAAGGAGTGGGCGGGGTCAAAAAAGTTTCTGAAAAATGATATGGATGAATTTGATAAGGGCGAAGAGATGAATCCAATGGAATAGGTCTCAAATAATGGTGAAAATTTTTCCAGACTTTTTTTTTTTTACACCTGCGGATTTATACTCCGGTCTGAAGAATATTGCAGAGAGTAAATGCCCAAATTCTTAACCAGAAAGAAATGTGTATTTACTTGGCAACCCAAACATAGTTGCGCGACAATAGATCTTGTCTGTTTTAATTTGTTTATGTTTATGTCCCCAAGGGTCAGGTATTCAAGGGTTCTACAGACAAGGGTTTTCCCTGTGCTATAGCTCTCTGATATACGTGCGGGGTCCAACAGTAGTACTCGGCCCAATATATCAGGGCACTAACTAAAGAAGATAGACCGTACCCTTAGCCATACTACCCGACTACCCAGGTACTAGAGAGTATCTTCTCGAGTGTTGTTCTTGATGACACTATAGCAGTCAGGCGGTCGATCGGCTTATCTAAAGAGGGATTCAGGTAATCTAGGTCGATCTGTACACAGGTCTTGTCTGATGCACTACCACTCGAAGGGGTACCACTTGTATTTCTTGCGTGTATGAATCCCTCAACTGCGGGTTTATGTGCGTAACGACAGATCTTTGTGGCTTAAAGACGTCGGAATACGTCTCTACCTTGAAAAAAAAAATTAACCCACACTTTCTGCCGAGGAAAATGCTCTGATACCACTTGTAATATACCAAATATAAAATGTATGCAGAACAGAAATAAAATGCTAGTAATGGCATAATAACAACAATATAACCAGAAAATTCACCACAATAACACTGAAATGATATGAGAATAATAACAGAAATAGCACTTTGAATCTGAAAGCAATGTTCACGGGCCTCTTCGAGGGGGCAACCTCTAGTTGAGCAGAGCTCTATTACAATAATATCCAAGCTAGGTTTCTCATACCCTCGACTCCTATTTATACTAAAAAGAAACATCTAGAGGACGATCCTTCTAGAAGCGGAAGCTTCTATTAGGTCTTCTTACATCCGCCTTATTCTATTTTATTGAAAGGACTTATTAATATTGACCTTTATTACATCTAAATATATTGTTCTACCTATGTGCGGGTTAGGACCCTAATAGACAAACTTCAAAATATTTATGAAGGAGATTCAAAATTCAAAGAAACAAAGCTTCAAACTTACAGAGGTCAGCTCAAACAACTAAAGATGAAGCAAAATGAGAACATTGCAGCTTTCTTTTTACAAGTCGATGAAACAGTAAATGCAATCTTGGGATTGGGAGAAGAAATCAAAGAATATGTAATTGTTCAAAAGGTACTAAGATCTCTTCCTATGAGATTTGACCCTAAGATATCAGCACTAGAAGAAAGAGCAGATCTAAAATCAATAAGCATGGACGAACTACATGGAATATTCACAGCATATGAAATGAGAACTGAACAAGTAACTTCAGATATAAATGAAGCAGCCTTCAAAGCATCCAAAATGTCAAAGAAAAAGGGAAAGTAAAAAGAAAAAGAACATAGAAGCAACAGTGACATCTTGAAAGATAATGAAGAAGTGGCCAACTTTGTTAGAAGATTGAACAAGGGAACCAACGACAAGTATAGAGGTAAGCTTCCTTTGATTTGTTTTAATTTTGATGGTATTGGTCATTTTTCTAACAAACGTCCTCATAAGAAAAAGATAAATGATGAAGGTTACTCAAATAGAAAACAAACATATAAAGGCAAAAGAACCACAAATAAAGTTTTCAAGAAAAGCTTATGCACCAAAGAAGACATCTCATCAACAGATGAAGATGAATTCAGTGGTAGTGAGAAAGAAATATTTATATCCATGGTAGTAGAAGACTCTTATAAAGAAGACTCCGATGAAGAATATGAAGAGGTAGAAGTTGACTACCGAGAATAATTGTTGTGTGCAATAGAAGTTATCAAAAGAAAAAAATAAGAAAAGCAAGAAACTACAAGCGGAACTAGACAAGAAAGAAGACACTCAGGAACTAGAACAAATTATCAAAAATTTGAAGGTTCAAATTGAAGAAGCGCTCAAAGAATAGCTTGAAGGAAGAGATAGGATCATTGGAAATTTTGAAGCAGAAATTGTCACATTAAGAAAGGATCTTCAAAAGAAAAATATGCAGAACAACTCAAAATTTTTGAATGACATTATCAGCAGTCAAAAACCTCATCATGACAAGTTCACTTGGATACAATCAGAAGGGATCAAGCTCCAGAACAATAGAACAAGAAACATATCCAACAATCTATGCAAAAACAATCAAAGGGGATAGGAAGGTCTACAAAGAAAATTACATGGACACTCCTCCACCAAGAAGAATCAGATTTCAAAATCAATGACTGACAGAAACAGATAGGCCTCAAGAAGAGGAAGGATTCATAAGAGTGCCTCCTTTCAGAAGATATTCAAATCCCAGGTATCAAACTATCTTTTTTGGTTTATGTTATGCATGTAATAATTTTGGACATAAAGCTGTGAATTGTAGAGCTAACAACAGGAACATAAACAACTTTGAAAGTCATACACAAAAGGGTTATCCAAGAAGGCCTAGTGAAACACAGAGAAGAAGTTATAACAGGTTTGAATCTTTAAGCACTGAAGTGGAATTCTACAAATTTAACAAATTTGGACACGTGTCCAAAGATTGTAGAATGACGATCCCTCCTAAAGAACCACAACATAACAACAACAGTCATAGACAGGAACCTCATAAAAGGACATGGATAAGAAAGAAGAATCAATAAACGTAGAATGCACCCTCTCTCTACAAGATAAGCAGAAGAAACATGGTTGGTATGTTGACAGTGGTTGTTCAAAACACATGATAGATGATAGAGACAGGTTTCTTACATTAATAAAGGAAAGAGATGGATCAGTCTCCTTCGGAAATGATGATTCAACTAAAATCATTGGAAAAGGCATAGTGAGAATTGGGAAAAAGAATACCAAGGCAGAAAATGTTCTACTAGTAGAAGATATGAAACATAATCTTCTAAATGTGATTCAAATGTGTGACCAAGTTCATAAAGTTACTTTGTATTCACAAAAGTGTAAGATAAGAAAAGAAGGTTCAGGAAAATTGATTGCAACAATTGTGAGAACTTCAAGCAACATATATGTATTAAGTGAAATTGGAAATGAAAAGTGTTTCCTAGGAAATAAAGATGAAAGTTGGCTATGGCACAAAATAATGGGTCACATACATTTTGATAACCTTGTCAAAGTCAACAAAAGGGAAGCAGTTAGAGAAATGCCCTAGATCACGAAACCAACCAACACTTTATGCAAGCATTGTCAACAAGGAAAGCAAGTAAAGACCATGTTTAAATCAAAAGAATATCCAATGACAAAACCACTAGAAATTGTGCATACTTATCTAGTTGGACCAACTACAACAAAGAGTTTAAAAGGTGAGAAATACTTTATGTTATTAGTTGATGATTATACAAGAATGAATGAATTTTGTTTTCTCAGGAATAAGTCAGAAGCTTTTGAAAACTTCAAGATCTACAAGGAAATGGTTGAAAATGAAATGGATTCAAAAATCAAATGCTTGAGATCTGATAATGGAGGAGAGTTCACTTCAAAGGAATTTATGGACTACTGCAATAGGCATGGAATAAAAAGGCAATTCTTCATTGCTAGGACACCTCGACAGAATGGAGTTGTTCAAAGAAAGAATAGGACAGTGCAGGAAATGGCTCGAACAATGCTAGTGGATTCCAAATTGACATATATATTTTGGACACAGGCAGTGCATACAACAGTTCACATTCAAAACAGAGTAATTCTCAGAAACAACACTGAAAAAACTCTCTATGATCTATCGAAAGGAAGACCAGGAAATGTGAAGCACTTCATAGTTTTTGGAAGCAAATGCTACATCAAAAGAGAATATGGCAGAATGGGAAAATTTGAATATCGTGTGGACAAAGGAGTACTTGTTGGTTACTTAAGTACAAGGAAAGAATACAATTGTTACAACCTGATATTGAACAAAGTTGTGGAAAGCATCAACGCAACAATTGATGAAACAGGTAGACAAGAATTAAAGGAAGAAGAAAATGAATCAATGGAACAACTTTATGAAGAAGAAGCAGAAGATGAAAAATAAGTAGAAGGGTAAGATGGAGAGGATCCAACAGAAGCATAAGAGCAAGTTCAACAAGTGCCTCCAAAGACACCTAGCAGACAAGTACAGAAGAATCATTCTTCAGATCAGATTATCAGAAACAAAGATGCAGGAGTTCAGACTAGAAGAAGAATATGTTCACCAGAAAAAGTGCACCTAGCACTCTCATATACAATTGAACCAACCTGTTTTGAAGAGGCCAGCAAGGATGAATTTTGGAATAAGGCCATGGATGAAGAATTGGATCAAATAGAGAAAAATAACACTTGGGAATTGATTCCAAGACCAAAGGATAAGAATGTGATCGACACAAAGTGGGTATATAGGAATAAATTGAATGAAGATGGACAGGTTACAAGGAACAAAGATAGATTGGTATGTAAAGGATGTGCACAGGATGAAGGAATCGAATTTGAAGAGACATTTTCCCCAGTTGCCAGAATGGAAGCAATCCAATTTCTTTTAGCTTATGCATGCTCCAAAAATATTAAAGTGTATCAGATGGACATAAAATCAAATTTTATGAATGGAGAACTTGAAGAATAATTCTACATTGAACAACCAGAAGAATTTCAGTTGTCAAAGAATGCATATTATGTTTGTAAATTAAAGAAGGCATTGTATGGTCTAAAACAGGCTCCTAGAACATGGTACTCTAGACTGGATAAATATATACAGCACGCGGGGTTCAGAAAAGGAAGTGAAAACAACAACCTCTACATCAAGGTAACTCAAGATAGTATTTTATTAATTGAAGTTTATGTTGATGATATTATTTTTGGAAGTATTGATGACAGGTTCAACCAGAAATTTGCAAAGCACATGCAGAATGAATTTGAAATGTCATTACTTGGAGAACTTTCCTTCTTTTTGGGTCTTCAGGTACATCAAAGAAACCAAGGAATTTTTATTTCTCAAACCAAGTATATCAGAGAAATGCTAAAGAGGTTCGGAATGGAAGATTGAAAACCAATTATCACTCCCATGCAAACTAGTTACAAGTTGAGCAAAGATGATGATTCAAAGTCTACATATCAAAGGCAATACAGGTCAATGATTGGTAGCCTACTCTACATGACATCATCTAGACCAGATGTAATGTAGGTAGTTGGACAGGTGGCACAATTTCAAGCAACACCAAAGGAATCACATGTATTAGCAGTGAAGAGGATTTTTAGATATCTCAAAGGAACAAAAGAGTTTGGATTATGGTATCCAAAAGGAAAGGATCTATCACTTATTGCCTACATAGATGCAGATTGGGCAGGTTGCATTGATGATCAACGAAGAATCAGTGGAGAAACGTTCTACTTGAGTGAGTGTTTAGTATCATGGATACGCAAGAAACAATCATCAGTATCTTTATCTACAGCCAAGGAAGAGTATATTGCAGCAACAACATGTTCTACACAGGTTCTATGGATGAAAAAAACTCTGGCAAATATACAGGTTGAGTATGATGAACCCATTCCAATCTATTGTGATAATACAAGTGCCATCAGTATCTCAAAGAACCCGGTGATGCACTCCAAGATGAAGCACATTCTAATCAAGTATCACTTTCTGCGGGAACAAGTTGCAGAAAAGAACATCAGATTTGAATATGTGGGCACAAAAGAACAAGTGGCAGACATCTTTACAATACCACTTCCACGGGAATCCCTTGAGTATATTCGCCAGAGACTCGAAGTTATTTCTACTCCAAAATGAATGTTTTTTAATGCTTATCTTATATGTCTTATACGTACACAAGGAAGCACCATAAAGAGGATAGTTCAGGTTGGGATATCATACGAGTCGGTTAGGGGGAGTAGCCCCGAATGGAAAGATACCTTTGCCATTGATCACAAAGGGGGAGATATTTATCATATGCAGAGGATAGAGGCATGGTTCCAGGGGAAGTGTTGGTCACAGAGATGCAGGCATGGTTCCAAGGGGAGCATGAGTGATATGATTTCAGTATTGCATTAGAGTGTTTCCATCAATGCCAAAGGGGGATATTTTTTATTAATTGGGTTGATTGTCATTGATGTCAACCCTTGAAGAAAGTCTGGTAGCGAATTCTGGTAGCACAAAGGTTTGGTAATGGACCCAAGTTTGTTTGATGTATAATGGTATGAGTTTTGATATATTTTCATGTACGACTATTCTAGATGGATAGTACATGTCATGCCATTTCCAGTGGTATGTGGAACATCACATAACTCCTCATGGTTTGTGAGTTATGGCCTTACGAAGTTGAAGGACCCTCATATGATTGGCTTGAAACCCCAAAAGGTCAAAGAAGTCAAAGTGCTTGCAAAGAAGAAATTATTTAAATAATAAAGTGAAGTGAAAAAGTCAAATAGGATTATTTAAATAATAAAGTGAAGTGACAAAGTCAAAGAGGATTATTTAAATAATAAAGTGAAGTGACAAATTCAAAGAGGATTATTTAAATAATAAAGTGAAGTGACAAAGTCAAGGAGGATTATTTAAATAATAAAGTAAATGGAGAACTTTTTAATTATGGAAAGTGGTTATAAGAAGGTTAACCCTAAAATGAGGAAAATGGGTTAATTGGTGAAGTGTCTATTGGATACATGGACAAGTGGCAATTTGGGAAAAGTTGGACATAGGTGACTATGTGGACAAAGTGGCCTAAAAGATGCTTCTAAGGAAGCTACTTCTAAGGAAGCTACTTGGAGAGTATACATAAGAGGCAAGGATCTCTCTTTTTAATCACACTTGAGAATATTGAATATCTACAGGTGACTGAGGTAACCAAAGGATATATAAGACAAATTTCAGAGGGAAGGTGAAGTAAAGAAGGCTGAAATTCAAGGGAGGATAAATTCTTTTGATGATTCTTTCTAAGGTGTTTCAGGTAAAAATGTCATAACTTCTTCATAAAATATCCAAATTCAGTAAGACTAAATGTGTTGGTTAGAGTACAGTCTGTAGTATTCTGTGTAAAATTTTCATATCCATACAACAAATATTCCATGCAGGGCACGCTCTACAAGTTCACTCTCTAGAATAAGATAGAATTCAACAAGGTTGATTACAGGTTGAGGTATAGGTTGATGCATGGTTGATACATGGTTCAGGTTATGGGTACAAGTTGTTTGGTGTAGGTTTATTGGTATAGGTTTACAGTAATATATCTCATAGTGATAGTGTGATAGTGGTTCCATCATTCTACTTATACGTCAGGGGGATTGGACAGGGAAAGTACAGGTGGTTGTATCCACCTTCCAATTATAGTCGGAGAACATAGGGGGTTGTAGCCTCCTTCTGGTTGTAGACATAGAATTGGGGAGTTGGAGCTTCCCTCAGGTTGTAGCCTGAGAAACTAGGGGTTGGAGCCTCCTTCCAGTTGTAGCTGGAAAACAAAGGAAGTTGGTGCTTCCAATGAATGTAATTCTTCAAGACATATAAGAAAAATCATTCTGTGGTTTTCTCCCACTTTGGGTTTCCACATAAAAAATTGGTGTACTGTGTATGTGTATGTGTATGATTGTTCATTTGTTCATTTTTTATTTAATCTGCAAATATTGGATGATGATTCTACATTGATACAACACTTGCATTATATGGTTAAAAAGGATTAGATTTCTCTATTACCGATTCACCCCCCCCTCTCAGTAATCCAACAGTTTCTCCTTGCGTGTTTGGTTCGACGTAATCTCTTTGTTCATTCATTATTTGATACAAACAACGTGCTTCATGATATTCATCCAATGGCTCACTCCAGGGTTTCTCTTCATTAGGATCCAGAGGAATTATTATTTTTCTTCCATTCCCTTTTAACTTGATTCTGTCTTTTTCAAGGGAGATATTTTATTTCATTTGTCATCCCCATGGCCGACCAACAAGTGTTGCAAATGCTAGCATTCCCTCGACTAAGTTGATTACTTCGAAGTCGACTAATGTCGGTATACCCATAATATAAGTTTCAACGTTTCTTAGTATACCAATAGGCTCTATTAATATTTGGTCTTCTAGATTTAGGTAATTTAGTGTTGGTGCTAATGAAGGACGGCCCAGATGTATCCATGTATCCCAAGGTAGGATATTTACTTATGATCCAAAGTCAGCGACTTTCTGGTTAATCAACACCCCATGAATTTCCAAGTTGACCCATGGATCATAATCTTTATTCTTATAGGAGATTTGTATGACGTCCTTAGATGGTCTTTGTACTTCTTTATACTCTCTTAGTATATTAATCAAATCTAGCAATCAACCAACTGAATTATTTTCTTTTAAGAGTTGTAAGAATTCTTGCACAATGTCTTCATTTTGTCTTCCTCTGTTTGGTTGGTCTTGGTTAGAATTTATGAAGAATTCAAGTGCTTCCCTCATAATATGTTCTTCTTTATCTGGATTTGGAAACTGACTAGACTTCCTTGTTTGTCGATCATGTAAGGGGATATTATCCCATCCTATGCTCGATATAGTGATGACATGTAAGTTCTTTGAATTTAAGAATTCTTCTTTGGAGGTTGCGTGTAGGAGGTTGACGTTCTTTTTCGTCATGATATTATCAAGTATTATTGGAAAATATTCTAGTAAATGATCGCCAATGCCACAAATGTTACACAATTTCAAGTCAACTCGATCTTTTATTGGGAATTTGGGGCTAATTTGGTCATCTTTCCAGCAATTGTAATGGTAGGGTCGACCTCGGCCTTGAAATCTGGCTCGACATCAGTTGCCTCGACCATAATAAACATATCTTCTCCTATATTCGTTGTTATGATCGGTTTCTTTAGTGTGATAGACTGTATTTACATTTCTATTTCATTCATTTAGATGACACTCAGATGTTTTGTGGTTGTGCATTTCATAGATATGGCACCAATTGGTATTTTTCAAGTTGTGCAAGAAATCTTGTACACTATGGTCATTCAAAGTTTTGCATATGTTACAATATGTTTCTACTTGCACTTTGTGTGCATCTACTGCTCCTAGTACTTGATCGTTAAGACTGCAAGTATATTTTTTATGACCATCCTTGCAGCATGTGGTACACCACACTTCGCTTCTTCTTAAGGACAAAATTTTAAGGGTCTGTTGTAAATGTTCTAATTTTTTCATCTAGCCTTTCTGTCGATGAGGAATTTGATGGGCCGTCATCATCAGAATCGACACGTTGTGTTTTCTGTAAGGTGTCTTTACACGAGGTTATCCCATAAGTTCATAATGGAGTTCTGATTCGTTGTATCAATCCAGCTACGTACCATTGTACTATTAGACTTTGATCAATTGTCGATGGTATTTGGCTAAGTAGATCTTTGAATCTTTTTTCATATTCATGGAACGACTTGCATATTCATTGCTTTATTTCTTTTATTTTTTGTGCAACTAAGTGTGTAACATATTGGACCTTAAAAAATGATAAAAAGTTGCTCTTTATTTCTGATTTTGATCGGCTTTGATTTTCTATGAAGTTCATGAACCATGTTAGAGTACAGTGTCTAAGAGAGGTACCGAAATGTGTCATCTACTTATATTCATCTGAGATGTCTGTTGCATCCCAGTATTTTTCACATACAAACCAATGTCTTCTCGGGTCTTCGTCACCTTCATAAAGGGGAATATTCTTGAGTCCCATGGTTTCTTTAAGAATGCTAGCTTTTTGTGATCCTCGACTTATCATGCTTTTCGAATGGGATGTCATATTCTTAGTTGGTTGTTCTTTTGCTGACTAAGAACTTGTTTGTTGGTTGTTTTTCTAACGGATGGTATTCAAGGAGTAATTGCTTATTTCTTTCTCAATGAGTTACTTCTTCGGTCTAACAACTTTGGTCTTTATATTCAATGAGACATTATTCTATCAGATGTATCGGTTTACAACTATACTCTATTAAATGTTGTTCTCTTGATATAATATTTGGTAGGGGGGACGGGTCCGTAAGATCCTTGATGTGAATGAGCATTGAATCGACTTCATTTATTTCTGTCTTGGCAATCAGTGTGTCATGTAAATTTCCATGTTTGTCGGTTCTATACCATAATATTGTAGACTATTCATCAATCGAAAGTCTCTGTTGAAGGAATTATCTAATTCGGGGGTTTTTTTCTTGAATAGGAGGAGAGAGTATTGTTGGTCCTGACTCTTCATAATCCATGCTTTTGGCTTGGTTTTCCAATTGATGGGAAACCATGCTAGACTCCATCAATTGTGCTTTGTTACTTCTATCAGGGATCGTCGTGGTTATTTTTATTGCCAGCCATGGTCAATTTATTTAAGACTCAGACTATTCATGCACTCTATTAAGATGATCTCCTTCGACCATTTTTCTATTCAATTTTCGACTGGTCCACAGGTTACAAATTTCCTCTCTTTTATTTTGTCTCTTATCTTGCTCGAATTTTTGGATGTCAGGCATTTTTTTGTAAATTTGTTTCCCTCTTGAAGACATTTATGCTTCATTCGATCAAATGTTAGTATTCTCTTTTCTTAAGGCATCTCATGGATTAGCCAACCCCCGAACACCTCCCCGACATACTCAGAGTCAGTGAAGATGGTCATGTTTGTTTTCTCAAGAAGTAGTCCCACGCTTGTTTTGTATCTTTGCACCTTGCTTCTAGAAATTCGCCACACTTTTCATCTCTCTCTTCCCAGTGACTATTTTGTGGTGGTGTACCATTTTGAGGTCAGAATTTGACAATGTCACCTACACCTTTGTCAAGAAAAAAATTATGAAGCAGTATGGGAATTGTGCATAGGAATCCATTGTGTAACTCCATGTAGAATTTGTCTTTTATTGTATAGAGGGATGTTCGATCCTAAATAGCTTGTTATTTTATGTAATCTTCAGTGATTCTTTCAACCAAATCGTGTAGATTCGTTCGATCCCTGTTTGTAATCTTGAGGGTTAATTTTTCGTCGGGCATCAATTTACGCATTACCAAATTTGTTGACGTACTCGAACAAGGCTTCCAGGACAGCTTCTAGAAATCTTTCATGGGTCTCTGAGAAAAATCACGAACATGCTTTTGATAGTGTTAGGTTGTTCATTCTTGTGTAATTCTTAATGTAATTTTTTATTTTTCACTCCCACCATTCATGTATGTCTTGTAGAGTTATCATCTATGTGAATATTTGCATGCCCAGGTTCATAAATACCGAAAATGGAACCAATGTTGTAATCTAGGGAAAAGTAGGGGAGTGTTACCAATATTTCAATACATAAGAAAGCATAGATTCACATATACATACATATAAAAAAATAAATACACAAAGTAGTGGAAGCCCAAAGAAAAATATTTATTAGATAGATGATTCAATACGACACACTCTCTCTCTTTTCTAATACATACTTGTCTATTTATACCTACATATTCAGTTATCAGGTAGTTGTAACTACTTGACTTCCTGGCTCGGTCGGTTTACAGAACTCTCGACCAAATTATACTTTTGACTTCAACATTCAACCGAATAACTCTTAGTCGAATGTCGGATCTAGTCGACAGAGTCGACTAGCCATTACAACAAACATCTACAATGCCTACTATAAAGAAAATAGAAAGTCATTCCATAAACAGAAAGTGAAGCAAAAGTCTGTGGAGAAATTATAATCTCTATTGTCATCATTATTCATTTTTCATTCTACTATTCAATGTTGTCTTTATTAATGATGACATCAATGGAAAAGATAACAAACGTGTAATTCAAACCGTGGAAGATTAAAATTCATCCTATTACACATGTTCTAAACTTGAGGAGAGCAATGTATTGTCATATTTCTTCCCATTAAACAAGTGAGGTACATTGTGGAACTTGTTACAAAGTACACTATCATAACTTTGGAGTTATAATATTTGTTTCATATTCAAATTTGTATATACACTTGTTCATTTTCTTTGGTTCATAATTAACATATTGTCAACTAGAGTGTTTTGATGAGATGAATTTAGCTATATTTGTGCATTTGTTGAAACTATCGCATTCATGAGACCATCGATTTTCTCAATGGGGACTTTGTAAATATTAAAAATATTTTGAACTAATGTTGAAATGATGAATTGCAAGAACATTAAGGGTAGTGTGTGTCATTCACATCGAACACCACACACTATTTTGTGTGACTTTGAAGCATGCCATCATTGTGTTTAGCATGGTGATCAATGATTGCATTGTTAATGGAGATGACTAGTGTCGGTCTCAGAGCATGTATATGAACCATGTAGTTGATTTATTATGACTTCATTTATAATTTCAGGGTGACGCAATACCTCAAATATTGAGTCGATAACCAGATGCATGAAAAAAAATTGTGCAAGTAATGAAAATAATCATCGCAGTGTCCTAACACCTCAAATTCCTTCCTTTGTGGTTGTAAGAAATCCCTCAATGAGAAGACCTCATTGTAGAAATCAGTAGGAGAGTCTTGAATGGTTGGGGAAGAAATGGAAGCCCATTAAGCTTATTTTATCACTGTGAAGCCATGGAGGATGGGTAATGGAGACTAGTACAAAAAGATGAATCTTTTGAATACATATCGTTGTCCACAAAGAATTTTCCTACTAAGAATATGGCGAAAGTCCCTGACGCAAAATGGGTTGAGAAGAAAATACATTATTTTCAATAAAACATGCATTCCATGAATGTTTTGTATTTGGGGCAGGCGCTATATGGAATGCATGTGGAGTTCCAATGGTTGTTCCTCCATGAGGTGAATTTCATTTTTTTTTATTATTCATCAAAGTTCAATGCTCTTTGATCCCATGCTTCATATCCATCAATTAACTGCCAAAACACTTGGCATTGTGGAATGAATTGCATCTTAACGAAGATTATTTCATTCCAACTAGCATACTTGCTCAGGTACCATGCTGAATGATTTCATCAAAACCCCCTTATATTTATTGAAATTGAATGATGATGAATCCACAGATGTACCCCTTTAAAGAAATGGAACCCCTTTGTTTCCTATGTTTCTACATAAGTGTTCACCTCTACCCTCAATTTGCTTGGTTGTTTTGGAACATACACACTAAGTTGGGGTTGTTCTATCTTCCATTCTCAAAACATAAATAAAGGCTACACAATACTGGCCTTTTATTTAGCTTTTCCATTGAAAATGCATAGGATACTCCTTCTTATAACTTGGATATTCTCTACGATAGAAAATGCATGAAGAAAACATCATTCTAAGGAAATCAATAGCTTCATCTCATAATAAAAGAAATGCAAACCAATCAAGAAACATATGCACATTAAAATACTAAGCATATATATTAAATGCATGAGGAAAATATCATTATAAGAATATTAGTAACATCATCAGTAAATGCTTAGTATGAGAATTTGCCACATAGAAAGCATAAAGAAAGACTCACACAAATCAAGGGAGAAGCAAGAAAAGTTGGAAAAATTAATCAAAGATTGATTCAAGGAAGTTGAAGAAGAGGAAATTATACTTGTTAAAACACCAAAAGAGGAAGTTGTTAAAGGTTTACAACTAATGGAGTTGAAATGGATTTTTGGTGTCAAAGAGGTGCACATTCTTGGAGATGCAAATTTTCAGATGTCTCAAGGATGGAAAAAGTGGTGTGAAGAAGCTAGGGTAAATCTCAAGAAAAACTTGCTAGAAAATGTTGAACTTGTGAAATAATACATGTCTTAACGATAGGTAATTATGCTTCTTGTTTTTGGAATTGTCTAATCATTCTATGTTTTGGTATTTTTCGTCGGAATTCAGTGACATAAATTTGTAGGAAATCACAATTTGTTTTCATTTGAATTGCATTTTTGAATGCAGAAATGGATTCAACATGTTGAAAATCCCCTGGAGCACTCGAATTATACATAATTAACCACTCAAATATGTAGATCCAACAATTCCTCGTCGGATTTTGAGAAAATATCCTCGGAAAAGGGCCAAAACGTAGAACATTTAGATTACGACATTATTTCTTCGATGTTTTCCTATTTGTGAAATGGTAGAGATAACAACATTTTACATGCTCATTGAATCATTATGCTTCCTCTAGAATTTCTATGTTGATTTGTTGGAAATAGTTGGATATGAAGAGATTGTTGAGTGTTGTGAGCAAGGCACTATTTACATAAAAACTATGAAGAAAGTATTATTTAGCATTATTAAGTCTTACTTGACCCAACAATATGGATGTCAATTTGTTGTTGTATGAGTAGGCATGAGGGGAATACCTACTCATGCCTAACTAATTGAGTAGGTATTCCCCTCGCGAACTAGATGCTTGAGTAGATTGTTGATACTGAGAGGGGGGTGAATCAGTATCAAGTACAATTTAAAACCTTTTTCAACTTATACTTAAACCATTCAATTATATCCAATGAGCAATGAACAATAGTATGAGAGTTACACCAATACACCACAATAGACCATGCACAATATATGAGAAATAATCAATAGTTTTTGTTCAAGGGAAGTAATGACTTCCAAAGGTAGCTACAGCTTCCAAATGTAAAGGGAGGGATAAAATTCCAAGAGAAAGATACAATCCTCCAATATCAAGAGAGATTTGAACTCTCTATCCTTGCCCCTTCCTTCCACCCAAGAATATATGAGAGATAATAAAACTTTACATTAAATCATCACCATCAACCAATCATCACATAGAACCTAATAATGCTTTATGAGACTTCTTCAATTTTTGCAATTATTCAATTCTTGGAGTACTCTAATCCTGTAGATAATGTTACTCAATGTATTCTCTGAAACTCCTCTAATTTTCACTCCTTGAATCCTCCCCAAAAAGAGGTTATAGAAAGAATGGTAG